>QXTE01000121.1:2155516-2246346 GCA_003942145.1 Platysternon megacephalum
CCCCCCCCCCCCCCCGTCCGTCCGTCCGTTCGTTCGTTCGTTCGCTCCTCGGGCCCTCACAGCGGCCCGGCGCGGGCTCGGGGGTCTGGCAGGCGCGGGAGCGCGCAGCGTTACCCGGGGTAAATCACAGCCCTGCCCAGAGCCTCATGCTGCGGGCCGGGCAGGTGGCCCCAGCACGCCCGGGGGGCAGGAAGGCGCCCACGGGCCGGCAGGAGCGAAAGCGGGTCACACGCTCCCTTGGCCGTGGAGCCCCCCCGGGCCGCGCTCAGCGTCAGGCGTGGCTGTGCGGGCCTGGAGGCCGGACGGGCTGTGACCCGCTTCGGGCAGGAGAGCTGAGGAAGCCCGACGCTGGTGCTGGCTCTGAGCTCCGTGGGTAAGGTGGGCTCCGGCTGTACAAATGACTGGGCTGCTACTTCCATGCAGCTGCCCCGGGGGGCTTTTCCTTTGTTCCAGTAGCACTGGCTTATTTGAATTAATAGGTCATGAACTTAACTGGTATATTTTAAATGGCTTATTGTTTATCAACTACTTTATAAACAAAATGGCACGCGGCCAGGGTGTGGTATCCTTTGGCCAAGGAGAAGCACTTCATTGGGGTTTGTGTGCCTTGCTGAGAAGCACACACCTTAAATACTGATGGCTCTTTCAACTTGCCCAGTTAAATGACTGACTCCTTTCTAAAGCAGGTGTCTATATAGCTATTGTAGCCTTGTGCAGTCCTCTTTCTAGGGGCTAGTCTACACTGGCAACATTAAAGCACTGTGGGTTGTGTAGTCGTGGCAGAGCTCTCTCCCAGCGCTCTTACAAAAAACCCACCTCCACGAGAGGCATCGCTCCCAGCGCTGGTGCACCGTCTACACTGGCGCTTTACAGCGCTGAAATTTGCTGCACTCAGGAGGGTGTTTTTTCACCCCCCTGAGTGAGAAAGTTGCAGTGCTGTAAAGTGCCAGTGTAGACAAGCTCTAACATGGCACTTCTCCAGGTGGCATTGTGCCTTGAAAGGCTCCATTGACACTTCTGTTACACGTATAGAGTGCTGTAATAAATGTGAGCAATGCTTTGTAAGACACATAAAGAAGTCACGATCTGTGCCATGGGGAGTCTGTTTATCTGCAGAGATAGTACAACCTGAGCAATGATGATGCAAGTTTCCTACATACATGCTGCCTCATCAGTAGGCCTCAACCCTGCCCTGGAGGGATCACTTCTGTGCACCATGTAGGACTGTATTAAGCGTAATTAGAAATGGTGACATGCTCATTTGACATAGTTCCAGCACTAACATATTTCAGTGCATTAACACTGCATGATATTTCCTTGCTCAACCATACCTCTGTGGTGCAAAAATGTGGTTCTTGGTGCATTCTGGTACCTCTCCCAGACTGTTCTGGCTGCTGAGAGCAAGTTACACTGATGCAGCTTGGCAGTCATGATAGAAATTATAAATTGGTGAGAGCCTGATACTTGTGTTACAGCCCTGTTCACAAGCAGGGTAAAAAGAGTATAGCCACGTGGCTAAGAACTTTGTCTTAACCATGTTCTGGATGGTCACAAACAAGGTACCAATCAATAGTGCAGATAGGAGAGTTGGGTCAGTCCTTGACCTCTCTGCTGCATCCGTTTTCTAAGGGTCATGAAAACATGAGTATCTGCTTTACTACTTCTCCCCACAAAAACAGTTTTTCTATATCTGGCAATACCTTTCCCTCTAAATATGCATCTGTTATGTTTAATAGGTGATATTGGAGCAATTAGTTAGGTCAAAAGCCCCAGGAATATAGTTACAGTGCCTTGTCTGAGGACCTGTTTGGCACTTTGGCAAATCTCCCAGGGAAGTTAGTGTGAGTGTTGCCTGAGTAAGGAATGCTGACTAAGGCCCATATCATGCTAAGAGCTTGTTCAGCAACCCTGTGTATATCACCTCTGATATCTAGACCTGAATTCAGTACAGAAGGGAACTTGCTAAAGCTAGAAGAAAACGCAGTTCCATCTGGTCTAATTTAAAATGAAACAACCACCTTCGCACCCCACCACCATCACCTACTAAGCAAGAAAGATTAGGCCATGTACAGGTAAAGAGCACTGGACTCTGGTTCCTCCCCCTGTCTTGTGAGTAACTTCTTTTCTGTCTTTAGCATTTGAAATGACTGCCCACCTGGCCATATGGGAAGATGTTTTGCACAATGAACAGCTCATTCCGGAGGTAGCTGCAATCGCTGTGGATGCAGCATTGCTTGAAGGAGTTCTGATGAGGACCAAAGAGGAATCCAATTCATCCGATGTAAGCTCAGTTTATTTAACTACTCCATGTTCTCACATAGAAATAATGCATTCTTGGAAAAGGATCAAATGACTCGGCAAGATATCTGCCCCGTAGGACAAGCTCTTGGGAAGGAGATGGTTGCAGGTGATGTGGCTTGTTTGTTGAGTCATCGTGAAATATGCAATATTTTGCAATAACTGCACAGCTCCACAGGAGACTAAGCAGAGTTGAGACAATAGCAGAGTAAGCTTCCACCATACTCCATAATACCAACTGTGGTCAGACTAAGATATTCTACTGGGAGATCTACCTGCATTATGAAAATCTGTTTTATTTGTCCATGAGAAAACATGAGGTTTGGATGTGGTGGCTGAGCACTGGATGTCAGTGCTGTGTGTTCACTCTCCCCAGGGGCAGTCCTGGTGTGATGGACGTGCTCCCAATATCTGAGCAGAGCTCATCTCTGGTGAATCCCAGGAAGTTTGTCAGTGGGAGGTTCTGCTTTTGAGGAACCTTTAGCTACCACCATAACTGAACGAGGAGAAGAAGATGGTGTCACCTGAAATGGCCTGGACTTCGCAGGGATACCAGCTCTGCTTGGGAGGAAACTTCTCCCTTTGGTGAACCTCCTGTAACTTGCCAGAGGGGAACTCTTGTGTTATAAGCAATGTCTATTGGACCAGGATGCTGCTTGTGAACCTGATCAGGTCCACCAGCAGCATGTGAGAGAGAGAGGGACTGTGTATTGGCTGAAGGCTGGCTTGTTGTCTGGCATCTCCATGGGCAGGCTGCAGGAAGACTGAAGAGATGACTGACAGTGATGCTGTGGAGTATGTCTCTGCCATGTATCTTTGTGTTCTGATGCTGGCTTTGCTGTCCAGTCAGTCTCTCTAAGATCAGCATCCGCCTAGGGCAGGGGTGGGCAAACTTTTTGGACTGAGGGTATAGAAATTGTATGGCAGGCCATGAATGCTCACGAAATTGGGGTTGGGGCTTGGCGTGCAGGCTCTGGGCGGCGCTTACCTCAAGTGGCTCCGGGAAGCAGCAACATGTCCCCCCTCCGGCTCCTATGCGGAGGTGCGGCTGGGCGGCTCTGCTGCGCGCTGCCCCGTCCTCAGGCACCGCCCCTGCAGCTCCCTTTGGCTGTGGTTCCTGGCCAATGGGAGCTGCAGGGGCAGCACTTGGGGCAGGGGCAGCGTGTGGAGCAGAGCCCCCTGGCTGCCCCTAGGCGTAGGAGCCAGAAGGGGGCCATGCTGCTGCTTCTGGGAGCCGCGCAGGACAGCCCCTGACCCTGCTCCTCGGCTGGAGAGCTGGAGCAGGGTAAGCCTCAGACCCTGCTCCCCAGCGGGAGCTTGAGGGCCAGATCTAGCCCGTGGGCTGTAATTTGCCCACCCCTGGCCTAGGGAATTCTAGGATTTGATGCTGATGAGTAGGAAGGCAGTGTCGCAGAGCAGACATACACATTGTCTTCTGAGAGAGGCCTTGGCTTCTCTTGGCGTGCACAAAAAGTTATGACAAACAAGGAGAATAACTTTTGTCCTGTATAAAATTGCTGTTTTCAAAGTGGCTTATGCCCAAAGTGGCTTATGCCTGAGATGTGGTCCTAGTGAAGAGGTGTATGGAGTTTGGAATTTGCAGTGACTGGAATTGAGTAGCTAAAGTGAGTCAAAAATAATGAATTTTTTATCAGGGATAAATTTCAGAACTGGATATACTATAAAATTCATTCATTCTCTAAACCGTACTTGTGGTAAATCTGGAGACTATATTCTGTCATTAAAGTGAAAACAGAGATTATACTCCTTTAAATGAAAAGTTCAACACAATTGTAACTATGGAGTTGCTACTGAGGTCTCCCAACCCAAATTCCATTATATTAAGTTTTGTAAAGTGAAACACTCAAAACTAGACATGCCAAAGTTCAGGTCATGGAACCTGTGGCGTACTGAGGGAAAGTCTGTTCAAGGACAAATGAAGTAAGGATCTAGTCTAGAATGTCAGTTTTAAATTGGGACTAACTTAATTGAAATTGGGACTGGCTGGGCCACACTTTCAGAGGGCTTCAGCCCAGCCTGTTAGGGAAAGGAAGTGTGAGGGAAATGGCTGACTTTTCCATTGTTGGACCCTTATCTGCAGGTGGTGAATTATGCTCCCTTTACATTGCTCCCATCTGTAGTACCAGGCACCATCTTTGAACAAGCCTATGCTGTTCAACAAGATTTTAACCTACTTGTGGATACTATTAGCCAGAACGCGGAATTCCTGGAACGGACTCTTGCTAGGTATTTATTGTACTGTATATGTTAACTAAACAAATATTTTAAATGTAAAGCTTCTATCGCTCGTACTCTTAGTCCATTTTTGCTTTTACTTCTTGAGTTGATGCCCTCAGTTATCTCTCCTGATAGTTTATGGGTGTTCTTCAGGTTACAGACAGAGGGTATAAATACACCACTTCTGCTACAGGTTACTATCTCTGTCTGCCAGACTGATTACAGAACTAATCTCTCCTTTTCCCCACCACATTAGTTTTCATAAAATGGTTGCCAGTAGTCCATAAGTAGTTAGGTGCATTAGACTCTACATTCTTATTTACATTTTGTATTTTGTAGCTGTTTTCATTAAGGTTTTGGGGTCTCTTTGGGCCTTGCAAAAAATGACAGATCTATATGGGAAAATGGGATATGGGAAGGGCTTCTCTTGCCTCACTATGTGCCCCACTTCAGATGATCTTACAGACTTTATCCTCCCACCTGCGAGCCTGCTTGGGACTTAAATTCAGTGTTAACCACTAGGATTTCACTGAGCCCTTGGGATCTCACTGTCTGTACCGCTATTTGCTGAAGGTTTTGTTTCTGGCAGCCATTGGCATGGCCAAGAGGGTCTGAGAGCTGCAAGTTCTGATTGCCAGCCCACTTAATAAAATATTGCACAAAGACAAGATATTTAGGCCTTGCCCCAATTTTGGACCAAAATTCTGTCAGACTTTCAGCTCCATCTGTCGCTATCCCTGCCTGTCCAGTAATCCTGGGGGGAGCTGAGGGTGCACCTTGTATGTTCAAAGAGCTGTTGTACTGTGACGACATGACTAATCTGTTATGACCCTTGTGAGGGGAGGAAAGGGACTAAAGGTTGAGCCATCTAACCTGCAGGGCTGTCTAAATGGACGTTTGCCGGAGAAGACGTGCACACCCCAACCTAGTAGCTGATACCTGTGGCTATGTGGCCAGGCCCAGGATTCCTGTGGCTCTTGGCCAAGGGAAGTGGGGGTAGTGTGTTATGTAAACAGCTTATTGCTAGTAAGTAATCCTGTTGTTTGGAGTAGAACATACATGTAGTTTGTGCCAGGGCCCTTTCTAGAAGGGTTATACAGCGGTGAGTACAGTGATGTGCAGCATGGCCAGCCAGTAAACTACCAAAAGGTGAATTTGGTGGTGGCCCCCAAAATTTGCGCTGTGAATTATTATACCAGACCCCAATGGGAGTGGGGAGACTTTTGATCTTTATCTTTGCTTCTTTTCTCTATCTTCTGTTTGTCTTCTCTCTTCCTTCACAGAGCTTCACAGTGGCAGCTGCAGAGGGAGAGTGTGGGAGGGAGAGCCTCTGCAGCATGGGGCCTGGGTCACTTACAGGTTTAAAGTAGTGTAAATGGTGGATTCTCTGTAACTAGAAGTCTTTAAACCATGATTTGAGGACTTCAGTAACTCAGCCAGAGGTTAGGGGTCTATTACCGGAGTGGGTGGGTGAGGTTCTGTGGCCTGCGATGTGCAGGAGGTCTGACTAGATGATCACAATGGTCCCTTCTGACCTTTAACTGTACGAGTCTCTGAACCTTTTTCACAGAGAAGCTTTTTACTAGGGTCCCTACTGCTGTGTGTGTGGAGAAGGGTTATCTGACCACTTGAAACTCTTGCCATATGCACAAGGGTACATTGTAAATGCCCTAGGTGAGGCTTTAGCTTGTGCAGCTCTTACTAATGCTCAAGAGCATGGTCTGACCACAGCCCTGTGCATTGTGCTGGGGAGTGTATCCTGTAGCTTCCACCGTGTAATAGATAATAGATTTCCTCAGGTAAGGGCTTTATTTATATATCTCCCTTATAACCAGGTAAATTGATTGGTATACTTTCTTTTTCTCTAGCACCATCAAAGTGGATGACTTCACAGCTCATCTCTTTAAAATCTACAAGCAAGTTCTGAAAGAAGGGTTGGCTCAGGTATTCCACAGGAAGTCTTCTCCCCCTTCCCCCTCTCCCACACATTAGCTGCCACCCTCCTTTCTTTCATAATGGAAGTTTGGGTTTTTTTGGTAATTTGAAAGATCTCTCCCACAGGTTGGGTTTGAATTGTTCAGTCAGGAGGAGGATGTATAGAGTTACTTTCTAGATTATGGTATCTTGGCCAGTACACTATAAGAGTAACTTGTCTCATTTTATGAGACTATTCAGCAATCATGCCTCTAAGTATTCTTGGTGGGTATTGCTGGAAACAGTCTAACCTTGTGTGAAAGTGGACCATGATTATACACACTTGTAATGTTGTCTTCTGAAAGTCTCAAAAGAGCATTTTGGTGGGTTCCAGTTCAGTGTAGCTGTGTCAGAAGTAGCTCTTAAGGGCTTTCCTGTGCTGTTAAGTTTCTTTTGTACCATATATCAGGGGGTAGCCGTGTTAGTCTGTATCCACAAAAACAACAAGGAGTCCGGTGGCACCTTAAAGACTAACAGATTTATTTGGGCATAAGCTTTCATGGGTAAAAAACACACTTCTTCAGATGCATGGAGTGGAAAATTACAGATGCAGGCATTATTATACTGGCACATGAAGAGAAGGGAGTTACCTCACAAGTGGAGAACCAGTATTGACAGGGACAATTCACTCAGGGTGGATGTAGTCCACTCCCAATAACTGATGAGGAGGTGTCCATTCCAGGAGAGGGAAAGTTGCTTTTGTAGTGAGCAGCCACTCCCAGTCCCTTTGGATCCAGCCAGGGGTGGGCTTTGGATCTTTGTTGGGCCTGTCCTGTAGTAGGTGACTTCTGGGTAGAATGTGGTGTTGGAGAGTTGCCTTGGAAGCCTTCTGTTCATAATCCGACCTGTTAATTATAATCAAAGGGGCTGACAAAGGAGGTGCTGTAGTCATAACGAACAGGTCGGATTATGAACAGCAGGCTGCCAGGCAACTCTTCAACACCGCATTCTACAGGCCACTATCCTCCGATCCCACTGAGGAGAACCAAAAGAAACTACACCATCTGCTCAAGAAACTCCCTGCTATAGCACAGGAACAAATCTACATGGACCCCCCCCCCCCCCCCCAGAGCCCCGACCAGGGGTATTCTATCTGCTACCCAAGATCCATAAACCTGGAAACCCTGGATGCCCCATCATCTCCGGCATTGGCACCCTTACAGCAGGATTATCTGGCTATTTGGACTCTCTCTTCAGACCCTACGCTACCAGCACTCCAAGCTATCTTCAAGACACCACCGACTTCCTGAGGAAACTACAATGCATTGGTGATCTTCCTGAAAACACCATCCTGGCCACCATGGATGTAGAAGCTCTTTACACCAATATTCCACATGGGGATGGACTACAAGCTGTCAAGAACAGTATCCCTGATGAGGCCACGGCACACCTGGTGGCTGAGCTTTATGACTTTGTCCTCCCCCACAACCATTTCAGATTTGGGAACAATTTATACCTTCAAGTCAGCGACACTGCTATGGGTACCCACATGGCCTCACAGTATGCCAACATATTTATGGCTGACTTAGAACAATGCTTCCTCAGCTCTCGTCCCCTAGCTCCCCTCCTCTACTTGCGCTACATTGATGACATCTTCATCATATGGACCCATGGGAAGGAGGCCCCTGAAGAATTCCACCTGGATTTCAACAATTTCCACCACCATCAACCTCAGCTTAGACCAGTCCACACAAGAGATCCACTTCCTGGGCACTACAGTGCAAATAAGTGATGGTCACATAAACACCACCCTATACCGAAAACCTACTGACCGCTATACTTCCCTACATGCTTCCATCCAGGACACATCACACGATCCATTGTCTACAGCCAAGCCCTAAGATACAACCGAATTTGCGCCAATCTCTGACTGAGACAAACACCTACAAGATCTTTATCAAGCGTTCTTAAAACTACAATACCCACTTGGGGAAGTGACGAAACAGATTGACCGAGCGAGACGGGTACCTTGGGAGGCAGGCCAGTCAGCCCCCTGAAGCAAATACTCATCAGCAACTCCACACCACAGAAACACTAACCCAGGAACCAATCCCTGTAACAAACCGTGTTGCCTACTCTGTCCCTGTATCTACTCTAGCGACACCATCAGAGGACCCAACCACATCAGCCACACTATCAGGGACTCCTTTACCTGCACATCTACTAATGTGATATATGCCATCATGTGCCAGCAATGCCCCTCTGCCATGTACATTGGCCAAACTGCACAGTCTCTACGTAAAAGAATAAATGGACACAAATCAGACATCAGGAATGGTAACATACAAAAGCCAGTAGGAGAACATTTCAGTCTTCCTGGACATTCTATAACAGATTTAAAAGTAGCAATACTTGAACAAAAAAACTTCAGAAACAAACTTCAAAGAGAAACTGCAGAACTAAAATTCATTTGCAAATTTAATACCATTAATTTGGGCTTGAATAGGGACTGGGAATCACTGGCTCACTACAAAAGCAACTTTCCCTCTCCTGGAATTGACACCTCCTCATCAATTATTGGGAGTGGACTACATCCACCCTGATTGAATTAGCCCTGTCAACACTGGTTCTCCACTGGTGAGGTAACTCCCTTCTCTTCACCTGTCAGTATAATAATGCCTGCATCTGTAATTTTCACTCCATGCATGTGAAAGAAGTGGATTTTTTACCCACGAAAGCTTATGCCCAAATAAATCTGTTAGTCTTTAAGGTGCCACCGGACTCTTTGTTGTTTCTGTACTACAGTTACATCAGTTACCTTTTCTTGCCATGAGATGTATATTAAAGAGGGAAACGATAAGGGCTTCAGATGTCTGTCCAAATAAATGCAGGAAATAGGCTAAGGACCCAACCTACAGTCTTTTCTCTGCCAAAACTCCACTTGACACCAGTGGTTATTTTACCAGAGTGAAGATTGCTGGATCCAGCCCTAAAAAAGGAGGTTTTTTTAAGTGAATTTGTCAAAGTGGCCTGTGGTAAGTGAAGGGCCTCACTATGCTGGTCAGAGGTGTGGAGGAATGGCAGTGTGCTATATTTTGCATTTTATTTTCCCTCTCATTCAGTCAGTATTCTTAGGAATAAATCGCTCCGATTATATGATTGACCATGGCACAGATGGCACTCCAGCACTGAAGCAAATCGAAATAAACACCATTGCTGCCAGCTTCGGAGGCCTTACTTCAAGAACCACCGCTGTGCATCGGTAAGGAAACAAAGGCCAGACCAGGATACTTCATTGCTTAGCCAGTGAGGAGGTTTCAGCAAACGATCAGTCTGCACGCTCTGTGTGTCTTGTACTGTATACACCCTGTCGTAACCTCTTAATATCCACAAACTCTCTGAACTTCCGTTTTACAAATCCTAGGTCAGCTGGGATTATCATGTGATTTTGTTATTTCTCTTATGTCACAGGCACATATTGAATGTTTTGGGGAAGTCCAAGGAAGCTTTGAAGTTACTGGACAATAATCCATGCAAAGGGATTGCCTTGGGCATTGCGAAAGCTTGGGAACTCTATGGCTCAGCCAGGTAAGGGAGGAGTAGCCTGTGGGAAGATGTCAGGGTGAGTACGCATTTATTTCTCGAACTGCACCTTTTAAAAGGGGTCTATTTAATGCATACAACACTTCTTTTAACTCTGTAGTGCTCTCATTCCCCTACCATCCCAGAGAAGGAGGATCTCTGTTCTTCAGAGCACAAAGTTACTGGGTTGGCCATACACTGTTTTCTTTAAAATTACAGAGTATCCAGCTGCCCACAGGTGCTCCCTAAAAGGCATGGAAGACTTGTACTGGTAGAAGACTTTTTGTAGCCATTCTTGAATCCTCCTATTTCTTCCCCTTGTGCTCCTGCCCAGAGCTGCTTTCTAGTAAGAACACAGCACCTGGCACTGCCCTTTAGAAGTGGACTAGGAACTAGCAAAGAACATCAGTTGGAAAGCCTTGCAAGCAACACACACCACCAAAGTGAATTTAAAAGATGAAATCTTTAGCTAGAGGTCCATAGTTCTGTGTGGGGTGTGTTTCAGGCTCTGATGCAGTTCTTGGGGTGTATGTTTCAGGGCTGTGGTGGTGGTCCTGGTTGCAGACACCCAAAGGAATATTTTTGACCAACGCTGCATAGAAAATGAGCTGTGGACCAGGTAACTGTTTAACGTTTTAGGATGAAATAATTTGTTTAATCCCACTTTACAGGGACCCAGATCACATAACTCATTTAAAAAAACCCACAACCTTTCATGTCTTCCTAGTATTATCTTAGATTGTTAAAATTGAGCATTTAAAAATCCAATGTGCTTTTAACCACTTGTGTTAGGGTTACTTAGCATTTCACTTTGGGCAGTAGACATGCTCTTAGACCAGGGGTGGGCTTTGGATCCGGCCCATGGGATTTTCACCCCCGTGGCACCGTGGGCCCCGCGCCGCTCCCAGAAGCAGCCGGCACCACTTCCCTGCACCCCCTGGAGAAGGGGGGACAGAGGACTCCACATGCTGCCCTTGCCTGTGGGTACCTCCCCTGAAGCTCCCATTGGTCGGGAACGGGGAACAGCGGCCAATGGGAGCTTTGGGGGAGGTACCCACAGGCGAGGGCAACGCACGGAGCCCTCTACCCCCCTGGTCCCCCAGGGGCCGCAGGGACGTGGTGCCGGCCGCTTCCCGGAGCGGGGCCAGGGCAGGCAGGCAGGGAGCCTGCACTGGCCTCGGTGCGTGCCGCTGCCACCCCAGAGCCGCTCCAGGTAAGCGGTGCCGGGCTGGAGCCTGCACCCCGAACCCCTCCTGCACCCCATACCCCAACCCCTTGCTGCACCCCAACCCCCTGCCCTGAGCCCCTTGCTGCACTTGCACCCTCCCTGCCCTGAGCCCCCTCATACACCCCGCACCCCTCCTCTGCACCACCCCCTTACCCTGAGCCCCTTCCTGCACACTGCACCCCCTCCCACACCCCGCACTCCCTCCCGCAACCCAGCCCCCTGCCCCAGCCCTACATTCATGGCCCTGCATGCAATTTCCCCACCCAGATGTGGCCCTCGGGCCAAAAAGTTTGCCCATCCCTGTCTTAGACTATGAGCAAAGAGTAAACCTGCCACTTTCTGGTGGTCCTGTTTTAAAGTAATGCTGTTGTATTTGGGGGTCACAACAGTGCAGGGGAATATTTCTGTTCATAATAGGCTTGGTTGCACACCACCTTGCTTCCCCTTATACCCTCAACCCCCCCCCCTTCTCCCCTTCAAATCTAAATTATGACCTACGGCCATCACAATTCTCTATCCTTATAGTGACTTCTCAAAGGATCCTAGTCCAGTTACGGTGGTATGAAAACCTAGGGATGTATCTTTCTGCTTTTTGATCTATTTTGTGCTATGTATATTAATAAGATGGGCAGGAGTGATGGGGACAATCTGGTTGATGGAAAGGGGACACGTGATTATGGGCCAGCCACATAAACCTTTTTAATTTCATTACCTTGCCTCCTCACCAGTATTTAAGACCTCTGGGTGCTGAGGAAAATCTGTTAAGAGTTAAATTACCTTGGAAAGAAGGAAAGAGAAGGCAGCAAGCCTTACCCTTTACATCCCCATTGGCTTTAGAGTCATAGAGGAAAATTCCACTCATGATTTCACTTGCAGATATCTGTCTCTTTGCCAAGTTCAATGACTCTCACTCCTCTCTTAAAGGAATATCCGGGTGATCCGGAGACGGTTTGAAGATGTGTTTGAAAAGGCATCTTTAGATAATGACAGGAGACTGTACATGTAAGTACTTGCCAAGGCCCTGCCACAACATTCTGCTGTGTTCTTAAACAGGCATTAGGCACAGATGTGACCCCAGATTAGCAGAGGTGGGTCTGAGACATTCTTTTTACATCGCGCTCAGTAAATGGCAACTTTCAATCCAAATTGGAGGCATATCCCTCTTTTTTGAGATTTAGTAGGTTTTACATTTTTATCCTCTTCAATAAGAAATCCAGAGCATGCTATTCCTGATTCACTGGAACTGAAATAGTTTTAGAAATGTTTCTGGGGTTTTTTGCATATATAAAATTAGTCCAATATCACATGGAGGCATAAATTCCCTCTTCTGAACCACAGCCCCGAGGGCCCGGCAGGATGGCGTGTGTGTGTGTGTGTGTGTGTGTGTGTATAAAAACAGCGTAGCTGTTATAGAGCAGTGTTTCTCAAGCTTTTTGGTACCAGGGACTGGCTTACTGCCTTCTAAAAGTATGTCAGGGAGATCTTGGGGACCGGCGCCGGTCCACGGACCAGTCGTTGAGAAACACTGTTCTAGAGGGTGCCCCAAAGAGGACTCTTCTGCTGACCGGCAGTGAGACACATTTCTCATGGGAACATACATTTACTGAGAGAACTTTATTGCATAGTTATTTGTGCCACCATAGGAAGCACTGTTTCCTTACTGTACTCAGTTTTTGTAACCTCCAACTTATTCATTAGTTGGAGAAAGTCTCACTATTTCTGCTCTTCAGTCCCCTGGAGTCCTGACACAGGTCAGACTGTTGAAACCATAGTGTGACATTCACAAAATCCAAATACAGTGCTTATTATTGTTTGTTTTGGGCAGGTCCTCAGTTTGTGTGACGCTGCCCAACCATAAAAGGGGCATGTCCTGTCCCAAAGTTTAGCTATGTGGCTACATTCATTTTTCTCCAGTTTCACATTTGATGTTTCTACGGTTATGTTCTCTCTCCNTCCCCTTCCCCCCCCCCCCCCCCCCCCCCGACTTTTTAATCAGAGGTATATCAAACAATGTGTACATTTCCTCCAGGAATTCCTCCTTTCTTACTGACTGAATCCCTTTAAATCATTCCTGGTAATAACTAGTTTCTCCAGCTGTTACTCACTGATCACTTACAGAGTTGGTGAAGCCAGAGCTTGGTCTTGTGGTAGCTGCTGAACTGGAGAGTGGATATACTAAGATCACCTGCATTATCAACATATCAAAGTTGTTGTCCATATCTGAGACTTAATGCAAATCTAGGGCAAACTGCTCTTCCAGTGATTTGTGAAGAACAACTCCCAGTATTTTAGGACAGTGGTTCTCAAACTGTGGTCTATGGAGTGTTAGCTAGTCCTCTGCAGAGAGCAGGCAGGTCACATAGTGCTGCCTCCTTCTTCCAGCTGGTGGTGTCGCATCCAGGCTCTTCGTTGCAAAGGAAAATCTGGGTGTCCATAGAAACAAAGAGGACAGTCTTGATGCATCTCCCCTGGACCACTTCTGTAGAGCAGCAGATCGAGCCAGAGCTATCAACCAGAGTCACTGGTGGGAGAGGATTGTCCCGGAGAGAAGAAAACCAGACAGTATATCCAGGGGGAGTGGAGGGAGAGGAGGACAAGGCAGTTGGTGTGGCGTTTGGGCTTGACGCAAAGTTTGCGGGGTGAGGTTCTTTGGCCTGAATTATACAGGAGGTCAGTATAATGGTCACTTCTGGTTTTAAAATATATGAATTTTCACTAGAGAAGGGAAGCAGCCAGCAGAGAACTATGTGCAGGAGAGCTGAGAAGGGGAGCTAGTAGCAGAAGAGCACTGGCAAGGGTGTGAGGACATGTCAAGGAGACAGTGGATGAAATCTTGGCCCCATTGAAGTCAATGGGAGCTTGCCATTGATTTCAACAGAGCCAAGATTTCACCCAAAGTGTGATTAGCTTTTACTGTGATCAAGAGCAGAAGATTGGTGGTATTAAATGCAGTTAAAAATACATCAGAACTTTCCTACCGTCCCTTCTCCATAGAAGCAATTTCTGTAGTTGCCACAGGGATGTTATGCATCAACAAATAGGAGGGGAGATGGTCTGTGCACTGGGACAAGAGGTGCTTTTAAAAGCTGAATAACTGTTGCTCTAGAAGGAGTTTGTGTCTGATTGTATGTTCTGAATGCTCCATTTCTCAAATTGTTGATATTCTGATGCATAACCAGAGGCTTCTAGCTACTCTTCTGTGAAAAGCCTTGCATGTGTGCTGTACACAGCTGGCTCCATAATCCATTGCTTGTCCCACTAGCTAATCATTGCCCACAGAGCTGTCTATACGTGTATTGTTCTTCGCAGATGTTAGCTTTCAGACATGGGGGGAGAGCCATCCCTGTTACAGCCTGAGGACTAGAGGAGGATGGATTGATATGATGGTCTTTATTCTAGGGAAGGCCAAGAGGTTGCGGTGGTGTATTACAGAGAAGGTTACATGCCAGAGAACTATAACAAACAGGTGGGTACTGACTGCTTTTATTTAAAAAGCAAACACCAAGTGCAGTTACCCTGAACGGGGTCATTCGTCCCTCAAATCTGTAAATTAAATCCCTTAATTATCTGAGCTTCTTCAGTGCACCCCTGGCATTCAGATAGTGCTGGTTTGGAGAATATCTGGGATGTGTGAACAGATTTCTTCTCAAAAGAATTTTCTGCTGCATATTGTTGTCATGTTTTATAGAAGCAGTTCAGTGCTTTTACAAAACTGAAGGGGACACATTCACTAGTAATGTATAGGGCTAACCCTCTGACTAGAGGTAATATCTGACCTGGAGTATTGCATTAGGACCATGTTGGGAAAGTACATGGTCTGAAATGGATTTTTTATCCTTGTTTAAGAGGCTTTAGGCAATAAGGTACTTTAAGTTCTACGCTCTGGTGCTAGTCTGAATCACCACCACCAGTGCTGAGCTGTCTGTCTGCGCCAATCCAGTGGAGAATATCCAGGCTGACCTACAGCTCATTTGCTAGTGCTTCTTCCAGCAGTAGCAAGGGACCCCCATGGATTTGGGTCTGCATGCCTTCTGTGTGCTCCTTTCCTCCCCGCTGGGGCTGCATGAGAATGTTTAACTATAGGAAGTGGAATACGTGTGGGGGATCAGGGAAATCTAGATTCATTCAAGTGACTCTTGCTATATCTCCCTCTTAGAACTGGGAGGCACGGTTGTTGATTGAAAGGTCCAAAGCAGTTAAGTGTCCTGACATTGCTACCCAACTTGCTGGGACCAAAAAAGTCCAGCAGGAGTTGAGCCAGCCAGGAGTTGTGGAGAGATTACTGCCCAGCCAGGCTGAGGCGGTTGCTCGGATAAGAGCGACATTTGCTGGCCTCTATTCCCTGGATATGGTAAGTAGTCTCATTTGTGTGGTGCATAAATTAACACTTCTGTCTCCTACTTAGTTCACACCTGCTTTGATTTGATTGTGTGTGACCTTACAGTTAAAAACTACAGCACAGTAGGAGAGTAGTGAAAAACGCATTTAACAAAGCCTCTCTTAAACACAGTGCCAAATTTAAGACTTCAAGTCTATTTTTTTCTGGCCTCTTCAGTGAACTTGCTGTGTGGAGTGTTGTATTTCTGCTCAGTTTTGGAGTACAGAACAGAACTGGCTGCTTGTTGGAGATAGAAACAGGGACAGGAATATTGCTGGGATTTTGTTATTGCTATTTCTGTCTCCCACTAGGGCGAAGAAGGTGCTAAGATGGTTGCAATGGCCATTGCTGATCCAGAACGATATGTGCTAAAGCCTCAGCGGGAAGGCGGAGGTATTCAGCTTCCTTGCTATGTGATTTGTGAGCTACGGAGCCCAGCAGCCTGACTGGAGGATCAAGGCTTTGCACTTCTCTAGGATATTTGTTTTGTATTTTCATTGCAGTGCTCGTAAGATACCTGGAACAGGCAAGGTGCCTTATAACGCCATATTTGGTGTATGTAATACTTCGGCTTTCCTCTTACCAGCTGTGGCATTAGGACACAAAAGTGGCTTAAAGCCATCTTAGCCCCGCTCTGTGGGCTGTGAGTTTTGTGTTGCACCTCTTGGAGGCACAGCACAAAATCTCACCCAGCAAGTTTACTTTATCTTATGCCCTCTCCCTTCTATCCCTGCCCAGGTAGTACAAGCATCCAACATCCTATGTTGACTGGTCAGCTTTGGTTTTCCTTCTCTTTCCTGTCCCTTGAACGTAGAGAGATTGGTCTCTTTAACCTGTCTTTCAAACCTGCAGGCTGTTCTGCAGCCATGGGCCAGCACCTGTGCGACCCCCTCATTGCTAGTGCTGCTGATTGCAGTTGTTGGGGTGGGTGATCACTGAGGAATCCCAGGACCTAGACTAGTGGAAACCAGGCTCATAGAATTGAAACTAGAATTCCATGGAGAGCCAGTCCAGTCTCCAGGGGGTGGTGATTGCATCCGTCCGTGTTGCTTAATGGGTGGATGTTCACATTTGCACCATTTGGGGTTTCTTCAGGGCCACCTAATGCAACTAGATCTAATGGCTTCTGCTGTGGGGATTTGTTGACATGTATGATTGTATGTTACCAGGGAACAATCTCTATGGGGAAGAGCTCAAGCAACTTCTGGAGAAGATTAAAGACAGCCCTGAGAGGGCCTCCTATATCCTAATGGATAGGATCAGACCTCAGACATCAATGAATTACTTGCTCAGGGCTCACAGTCCCCTGAAAATATCAGAATGTGTCTCTGAGTTGGGGGTCTTTGGTGTCTACGTCAGGTGAGAAGTTGGCTTTCTTTGCAATATTGCCGTGTCCCGGTCTCCGCCATCCCTCAGCTTTGGTAAATGAAAACAGTTCTGAGCAGCAGGCATTACAATGGAGCAGCACCAGCCAGACAAGTGGGCAGAAGTGAGTTCATAACAGAAATGCAAGTCTTCCAACATCACCTCTGTCAGTAGCTTCCTGTGCATGTCACACAGACACCAAACATTGGCACACTTGCACTCCCAGCTAGTGCCAGACCATACCAGTTTAAAATACAACTAGAATTCATGCCAGCAGACTGGAACATAAACTGCCTGAAGTAAAAAAAAAGATTAGAAACTTGATTTCCGAGGGTGTCATCTTCAGGATCTTAGGCCCTGCGGGAATTTCATAAGCCTGGAGCCACAGAGAAAAAGATTAATATTGGCAGGTCTCTGTGTGCTCTGTGGTGCTGAGTTGTGCAGCAGCCTCAAATACATTCCAGGCCAGAGGTTTTCATTGAATGGACTATGCGGCTGAGCAATACTGCTTACAGTACAGTTTTCCCTGTACTATGTATTTTGATACTACGTCAGCTGATGCTTTGACTCTTCTCTTCTTTTTGTTTATCAACAAACCCAACCCCTCCAGGGCCCCTAGAAATGTTGCCATGATTTCAAAATAGAAACCCATTATATACAGCTTTAAAAACAAACATTCTCCCCAGCAATACTTACAGCCAAACACTGCAGCATATGCTAGTGAGGAAGAACTAAAGTGCAATTGATGAGAAATTGACTAGCCTTTGTACAAGCCCAGTGCAAACAGTAGTCAACATACCTGGGGCAAGAGAAACGTTGTTGTTTTTTCATTGAAAAATGGAGCTAGAGCCATAGGAAACTTCTTAGTTTTAAAACTATTTTAACTTGACAATGTTTTTCTTTCCCCTCTCTCGCAGCCAACCTGCTCTAATCTCAGGCAGGTAGGCAGGCCTGGTTGCCTCTCATTTCCCTGCCATGCGTTGAAGGCACAAAGTCTAATGAATTTCCTGAATTTAATTTGCCATTATAGCTCTTTCTTGGGCTGTGACTAGGGATAATGGATGTGACAATGCTATTATTGCATTGTTCCCTAGGTAGATGTACTCCTCCTGAAACAGGTGCACGTCTAATCTTTTTGGGGCAGGGTCTGTCTTTTTGTTTGTGCATTGCCTACCACAGTGGAATCCTGGCCCAGGACTACAGCTCCTAGGCGCTACAGTAATACAAATCTGTTGTCAGCAGAAGAGAAGCCTTACTATTACGCTCAAAGTGTTTTACACATGTCCTATTGCCCAGGGCTGTGGCAGAGGGGGACCAGGCTAGAATTCTCCAGATCTAGGATCAGTAGAAATGCCAGACATTGCATAAAGCTTTAAATTTTGCAGCTGCTCACTTTAACCTTTCATTGCAGGCAGGGGAAGGACATTGTGGTGAATAAGCACGTTGGTCACCTCTTGCGAACCAAGGCAGTTGAGCATGCAGATGGCGGAGTGGCAGCTGGGGTGGCTGTGCTGGATACTCCCTATGTGATATGAAGAGGATACCTCCCACATCTGTTGCCCTAACTGCTGCCAGAAGAGCTGTGATTTCCTTTAGGGTTTGATTACTTCAGTGTCTTGATAAATGTCTGTAATCAGGACCGCAGGGACATTCCCCCTCCTGGCCCAGTGATCACAAGGAGGGCATGTGCAATCACACTTGTACCAAATACTTTTGTGCTACTCTTCTCTCCCCCCTTTCTTATCTTTCCTTTTTAATTCTTCCCTCGAAGTCTTGGGTTCTCATCTGATCTTTTTGCCTTATTGATAACTTCACAGAAGCTAATCTACAGACCCATCACCACCTCTGCTCCAGGCAGCCAGATGTGAATGTAACACTGAATTGTCCTGAATGCAGCTGCTCTCAAAGGAATGAGGCTAACTTATTGTTCAGAATTCCTTGTAACTAGGAGTTGGGATTTCCATATGTACCCTGTTCAAGACACTACAGCTGCCCAGTCGCTCCTTAAGTGCCTGATCCCAGAGGGTTAAATGTGTCTTCCCCATTTTCTGCTTCTCATTTAGTTGCTACCTATGAGGGCATTTGCTTTCTGGGCCAAAGGAAAGGAAGATGGAGAACAAAAATGAGGGTAGATGAACTTAGTTAAGCTCCCCCCCGCCCCGTGCTGCTAGCCTCTGTATTAGAGAGAGAGCCTGGAGCACAGGGTCTGGTGTGAGGCCTAAACCAAAATCAGCAAAAAAAAGCTATGAGCGAAAGTCATTCTCTCAAAAAGCAGATGCTTGCTTACACGTTCACTGGTAAATGAACGAGGCAAAAGCATAGCTAGCGGTGCTAAAACACAGGCATGCCGAAGAAGTTTTAGGTACAGGGTATTAATGTAAACACATTCCAGAAGGCTAGTACAGGTATACCACAACATAGTTATGGAATAAATACAATCCTAGGAGATTGTACAGAAACACACCAACCCCAAGTAGGACAAAGAGAGGAGGCTAGAATGATGGATGGAGATGTCTTGTTCAGACCAGCACGAACAAGGTGTAGGGTTGGTAACTACCCATCTGTAATATGTAACTTTTGTATCAATGTATAAAAGGAGAAATTATAGGAGGGGGCAATAGAAAATCCTGCTGCTGACTGAGCTGAGCCCTTGTCACTGGGCACTCATGTTAGCATACGTGTAACCATAGAGCCAGGGTGCTAATGCTGTGTCTTAAGGGCAATAAACCGGGCCGAGGGCCTTTGCCACCCAACAGAGTCTGGTCTTTCTGGGTAATATTATGGAGGTCTGCTGTACTAGCTATCTGCACAGAGCTGGGACGGCATGCACACAAACTGACAGCACTGGCTGACCCTGACTGCTGATTTGGTAAGGGTGAACTGTCCACTGTAGGACTTGCCATCTAACATGACACAAAACTCTGAGTTAGGGAACCCCCTTACCTTTCCCTTCAAATCCCCACAGCGTTTGATGAGGAATAGACCTGCTGGGTAACAAATAAAGGCAGGCTATAGGAGTTTAAAAAAGAAAGTGGGGAAAGGTGGACTGGAATACGTAAGGCTATGGTAGGGACAGTAGCCTGAAAGAAGAAGAATAAAAGTAAGAAGTGTAGAATATTGAAAACTTGCCATGGCTGTGAGATGGCTAAGACAATTGATGGGACAAGTAACATAACCAAAACGAGAAGCAGTAACTCAAGCTGTCAAGCACTAGAATGCTCGGCCCCTGCTGCCAGGGCATCAGGCAATTCAGATGCATGATATGCTTGAGCAAATGAAACAGGAAAATAAGAATCTGGGAACCTCAATAGAAAATCTGCAAAAAAGTGCCATCTCCCAGCATAAATATAGGAGGGCAACAACAGACTGCAGATACTTTCATAGCGCCTGGTATGTGGGGACAGAAATGGAAAAAGGTGGCTTTAGCAAAATTAAAAATTGGAACATGGGATTGTTGGAGTGGGTGGTGCAATGGGGACATGTGGAATGACCTAGACCAACCCCTATTTAACAAACCTGGGCAGAGGCCACTGCACCAACACCTTAGGATAAGAACCAGGTCTTGGCAAAACCTAAACCGAGACAGTGGCACCTCTTAGAATGGGAGAAGCAAGTGGAGAGGGGGAGGAAGAACACTCAGATGGGTCTTTCCAAAGAGTGGAGATTGAATAGGCAAACACAATGGTTAACAGATTTCATTAGACAACATGGGCTGTGAACTGATCATGGGTAAGGCTACGATTAAGTCAGATCGCACAAGTCACCGAATCCGTTACTTCAGTCTGGTTGGGAGCTGCAGGGTCCCCTGTCACCCGTGGGGGCAGGGAGCTGCTGTAGCCCTGCTGCCTCTAGTGGCCCCCAGAGCACCAAGCTGCTGCAGGTGGCAGGGACCCCACAGGTCCTGGCCACTGTGGGTGCCAGGGTAGCCCTGAGCTCCTGGCTGCCGCAGGCCGTGGGGAACTCCCAGCCCCCGTGAGGGAACCCTCGAGCTCACAGGCCCCCAGAGCTGTGGGCAGCAGGAGTACCCTGAAGCTCCTAGCCCCCACAAGCAGCAGGGGCACCCCACCGCTCATGGCTGTGGGGGAACCGCCAAGCTCCTAGCCACCGTGGGCCCTTGGAGCTGCAGGCAGTGGGGGTACCTGGCAGCTCCTGCTGACACCAGAGGTGAGGGCACCCCACAGCCCCCATGGGCAGCGGGGGAGGAGGGGCCAGAGCTGCAGGCAGCAGGGGTACCTGGCAGCTCCTGCTGACACTGGAGGTGGGGGCACCCGATAGCTCCTGGCCCCCAGGGCTAGCAGGGGGACCCCCCAGAGCTGCAGGTGGCAGGGGTACCCTGCGGTTCCTAGCCCTTGCGCAGCTGCCCCGCTTCAGGCGGTGTGGGGACCCGCAGATCCCATTTTGTCCCGGATATTTTTAGTAAACGTCACGGACAGGTCACGGCTTCTGTGAATTTTTCTTTTTTGCCCATGACCTGTCCGTGACGTTTACTAAAAATATCCGGGACAAAATCTTAGCCTTAATCATGGGAGAAGGAGAGTATAGAGCCTCAAACTAACAAATCTAGAGTCAGTGCGTTAACACCTAGAATTGATACATTAAAAATTCATGAGCTAACTGCTCTGGTGGGAGCTGTAGGTCCCCCACCAGCAAGGAAATTGTAATGAGTTTTTGGTGTGGATACATAAATGTTCACAATTCTGCAAGCAGTAGGTATTCTATAGCAGAGAAGCCATTACTTTGGACATTATTGGATCCGTTAGGAGCCGTAAGCACCCGCACTGTTAGATTTGATGATAATGTTGCTCAAATGATTAGATGGGTGACTCAACAGCACTTTACGTTATCTTCAAGCATGGCTGCAAAAATTGCAAGAAGGCCAGGGGAGGCTCCCGCACAATTAGCTGAGAGAATTCAAACATACATTGAGGGAAGGGAAATTAGTTGTGTTACAGGCATTGCTCTCAGGTGTGGTGGAATGGATGAAAGCAAGGTTTGAGAATGAAGGCAGACATATGCCTCTGTCTGAAGGGCTGGGGAAAATAGAAGCAGCTGTGAGGCAGCAACGGGGAACTCTAGTAAATGAGCTGCGAACACAGCTAGGGCAGTGGAAAACATGGATCCTCTCCCTGAGGCTGAGGTTAGAGGTCGTGGAATGAGTGGAGGCAGAGGAGTAGGAAGAAATGGTGAATGGACGCCAATGGGGCAGTTGATACAGGAGAATAGAGCTCTGAAAGGCTAGGTTGATAATTTACAGGCACAGCTGCAAGCATGTAGGATTAGCAAGGACAGTGGAAATAAAGATAAGAAAACAGAGCCTGAGACTGTGGTAGCTTTCGCGGTGGGATTAAATGACCCCATCACCAACAAACAAATGCCATAGGACAGCCCTCCCCAGGACTCGGGAGTGCGTTTTCCAACAACCCATGACTGTAGATGTTTGGGGATGCCCCCATATAAGCATCCGAGTCGGGGACAGGCTTGTCAATTTTTTATTTGATACAGGGGCCGGGATCCCCATAGTAAAAGATGTGTAATGCATACCAGTGACAGTCAGTACAAATGCAGGGAATATCAGGGGATAAACAAAAACATAATGTTAAAATATTACCTCCCTAGTTTGGTGCACATGCAGTTCAGGAAAAGTGTGCCAGTGAAGGGAGAGAACCTTTGATTGGAGCAGAAACAATAAAGCAATTGGGAATAATCGCTGATTTCCCAAATATGTGTATCAGACAAGCCCTTACCATGAAGCCGGGGGGGAAAGATGTTACTCTGAACCCTCTAGGGCTAGCAGCCCAAACAGTGAAGGTGATAAAACCAAAGAACCATGCAGGAGGGCTGGGAAACTTGGTGGACTGAAATACAAAATGTGTGGGCTAAAGATTCCCTGGACACAGAAAAAGTACAGACCTTAGTTATCTTAGAGGGAGATATTCCCCCATAGGTTAAACAATATTTAATACCCCAGGAAGCAAAGGAATGATTATGACAGGGCCTAACTTTTGCTCATAGCCTGGTTTTTGCTGACTTTGGTTCAGACCTTGCACCAGGCCCCAGGCTCTCTCTCTACTACAGCCTCCTGGCTCTACCCCGAGGAATTAGCAATTCCTGCCTGGGGGAGGCAGCAGCGCTGTTTGCACTGGAGTGTAATTACGCCTTTTGGCACACAGGACACGCCTGGTCTGCTCTGGTGCTGCCTAGTTCCTGCGTGCGGTTTAGTTCAGATTGGTTCCTCTTCACTCAAAGGAATCAACTCACTAGCTTCAGACTGAGCAGGAAAAAAGTGGCTAAGCAGAGCTGCAGCCTCCGTTCAATGTGATTTTTACAGAGCTGCTCTGTTATGGCAGTGCTTTATCTGCTCAGCTTACTGCTTGCAACCCCCAGCAATGTCACCCTACCCAGCCAGCTGATGGCTTTACTGTTACAGGCAAAATCAACTATATCTTGGAAAGAGGGGTTATTGACTGTAGCAGAATAAAGTGCCCAGGGCTAAAAAAGTCTTTCTGATCCCTCTGTGATGTTAAGTAGAGAAGAAGAGTGGCTAGATGAGGCTGGTCCTTTCCCCCCATGTCACTGTTATGTGATTACATTGCACACACAAAAACTACCTAAAGCTACTGAGGTTGCTGAGTTAAGTGCATCAATGTTAGGAAATTCCAGGACTAAGGTTGCCTGTGAAATCTTAATTTGGCCCCCTGGTCCACATGCATTTGGGTACAGTCTTTAATTAATTTAATTTAGTCTTTCATTTAGTTAATGGTCACATGGTACATTTTCAACAGGCCCCTTCCTCATTCTGTGCACAGGATGGACAGTACTCACTGAGTGAGCAGCTGTTCGATATGTTCGTTTGTTGTTATTGTTTAGTCAGTGGCCCCAGACTTTATTTACTGCACACTTTTCAAACCCTGGTCTAATACACAATTGATTTCCTCTCAGGGTTGGTACTCATCACTATGGTATCCACACAGGGCCAGATTAACCTTTTGTGGGCCCGGCTCCAAACATATTTGTGGGCCCCCATGGGGGCAATGGCGCATGGCGCAGGGAGGTCAGTCCCCAGAGCGAGGGGCCAGCCAGAGGCAATGGGGCATGGCACTGCAGGGGCCTACCTGCTCCCAGCCCAGTGCAAGGGCACTATTTACAAACCGGCAGTTGCCAAATGCACAGTGGCCCACCTGGCCCTGTGCAGCCAGTGTGCCCCTTCCCCTCAGGGGTGGGCCCATGCTGTGCCACACAGCCCCCCTTGCCCAACACAAACACCACCACCCCCGACTCCCTATCACCAGAGCCCCCCGGACCTGCTATGCCCAGCACCCCTTCCACAAATGCACAGCACCCTGCACATCACCACCCCGGCCCACAACCCCAACACAACTGCCCAGCACCCCACACAGAACCCCCATTCCCTAGTGCCCCAACACACACATCTTCCCCGCCCCCAGACCCCCTAGAGACCCACTCCCCCATGCCCTGCCTCCCGGCCGCACTCACCAGCCCTGCTGGGAGGTGTCTGTATCTGCTGGGCTGAGCCAGCAGTGCAGCCAAGGCTGGTCCTGGGGCGCGGAATCGCTCCTGCCCCTCGGGAATGGCACGATCAGCCAGGCCAGCGCCTGCCCCGGCTGGGCTCCCTCAGGACCCACTTGCCTGAAGGTGCCCAGCCAAGCCCCCCACACTGTTCCCTCCCCCCTAAACTGACCGAGACTGGCCAGGCTTCTGCACCAGTCCCAGGTGGCTCAGCTCCGGGGAGACAGGCGGGGCCCCACAGGGAAGCAGGGACTAGCCGGAGGTGCACTGGGGTCCGGCCAGGGGGCAGAGAGGAGCTGGTGGGTGGGATCAGGGGGCGGAGAGGAGCCCTAGGCCGGCCGGTGAGATGCGGGGGGGTGGGGGTGAGGGGGGTGTTATTCCCAGCTCATTTTGAGATGCCTAGGACCTGATTTTTAAGAGTACTTAGCATTTTATAGAACTTAATGTATTCAAGCACTCCCAGCACTTAATGTATTCAAGCACTCCCAGTGACTGTAATGCATTCAAGCACTCCCAGTGACTGTAGTTGCAACAGCGTGCTCAGCACTTCTGCAAATCAGGCGCCAGGTCTCAAGGTGGGCACCCGGAAAATGAGGCACACACCATTAGTGACCATCTGTGAAAAGCTTGCTAAATGACTTGGCTAGCATCACATGGGAACTCTGGCAGAGGTAGGGATAGACTCCAGGTCAGTAATCAAGTGCTATGACTAGGAAACCAACCTTTCCCTCATGCCCCTCCGCCTCACATGCAGCCTTAATCCGGGCATCTCCTACCTTTTGTGTGCTTGCCTGTGCCAACTTAATGTTCTTTTTAACATTGTTTCTGTATGTATAATTTCCTAGAAATCCCACCATGTTGACACCCCCATGGTGCATCAGCAGGGCTGGCACCTTTAGCTCCACCACACAGACCTCTGGCAGCTGATAGCAAGAGTAACTTGTCATCCTGTGTGTGGACAGCACTGTGGGGGAGGGGACACTTTTGCCAGTGGGTTCTACAGGTATTGGCTGACAGCACAGGAATGGTGAGATCTAAGAATTTTGGGTTCTAGTGTTGGCTCTGGAGGGGAGCGTTCTCTACTTGGACAGACTTTTCTGCTTGATTGTCTCCCCCTTCTGCCTGTCCTCTCCACCCTGTCCCAGTCCTGCTCCTCTCCCCTCAGCCTCCCCATGGCTCTTTGTCCCAGGGAAAAGCCTTCTGTGCCCCCAGCAAGCACTCTATGCAAATCAAGCTCCTTTTTTTGGTCAGCAAATGTTGGTAGGTGCAGCGTACACATCAATTATTTAGGGTGAATGACATTACAGGGCTGGTGTCATTATAAATCCCTAGGCTAGACCCACCCAGGAAATTCAGTTAAAATGAAACATAAGAGATGTAGCCCTAGTAGGATCTAGAGATGCCCTGGGAAGGCACCAGACAGCCTGAGCGCTGCCCTAGAGTGAGGGCCACCATGGAGGGAGAATATTCAATACACCCAACGGTTTGTTAAGAATCCGTTTGAGCTGTGCCTACAAACACCATAGGGCATTAATCATACTTGCATGGTTACTGCCTGGTGTTACTACAGAGCAGAGTTACACTTGTGGGTGGCGTAACTGTCTTTTTAACGGTTTGGGTTTATTTAAGTGTAACTTTAACTCTGAATTTCCTGAGTTTATAATGCTCAGTTTGGGGATAATTACAGCACGCCTATCATGCAGATTGCCCTGACTTACTAATGGCCTCTCACCCTTCGCTGAATTTTAATGTCATTTTTGTCTGGGCATATTAAATTGTACTGCTGCACTCGCTATTCCTGTTGTGCATTTGTACCTGAGGACAGGAGTGCCTGGAGCATATGGATCGGCCTCCTTAATGTAGTATTTGTATAAATCTAAATAAACAAATAGCCCAGGCCCAGCCCATTTTCTCTGCACATTTGCTAGTGGAGGCCTGTTCCCCACTTCGCTTGCTCCCACCTGCATCCTGTTCCATGTCAGACCCCTCCAGCACCCCTAGAAAAGGCCTCTCTCCACCCCCAACAGGCTCAAGCCCTCCCCTGAACTCCTTTCCTCCCTTTCTGCCCCCCCCCCCCCCATTGCTGTGACAACACTCAATGCTGGGGGCAGGTGAGAGTATCACTGATGCTATTCTGTGTGTGCCGTGCCTGGAACCACCCTGCTGCAGCCGGGAACAGTTACAGACTCCTAGACATGAAGGGCAGAAGGGCCCCGCGTGATAATTTCGCTGCACTTTCCTGAGCGATTGGTCTGACCCTCGTGTTGCGATAAAGTCTGGTGTTTCCTCCTCATAACCGAGGCTCTCTCCTGCCGCAGGGCTGCTGCTGTGGTGCAGACCAGTATCTCGCGCTGCACGTTCACGGGGACTTCCCTAGTTCTTACCCCGCTGAGAAACTGTCACTAGGGAACACGAAACGCCAAGGCTGGGCTATGAAGAGCTGCTAGATCACTGGCTCTTAGGGTGGCCACTCGCCCTCAGCAGGTGGCAAATCTCAAGGAAAGGCCTGAGCTGGAGGCAGCAGCAGCTCATTCCCATGAGTCCCCTGCATGGAACTGTTGGCAATTGATCCCTGTGACAGGTTGGATCACAGAAACCCCCCTGGGAGCTGCCACCTAATGTACCAAGACTNTGTTTGCTCCCCCAGGTATTAATACATACTCTGAGTTAATTAATAAGTAGAAAGTGATTTTATTAAATACAGATAGTAGGATTTAAGTGATTCCAAGTAGTAACAGACAGAACAAAGTAAGTTACCCAGCAAAATAAAATAAAATGCGCAAATCTATGTCTAATCAAACTGAATACAGATAATCTCACCCTCAGAGATGCTTCAGTAAGTTTTTTCTCAGACTGGACACCTTCCAGGCCTGGGCACAATTCTTTCCCCTGGTACAGCTCTTGTTCCAGCTCAGGTGATAGCTAGGGGATTCTTCATGATGGCTCCTCTCCCCCCTCTGTTCTCTTCCACCCCTTTATATATCTTTTGCATAAGGCGGGAATCCTTTGTCCCTCTGGGTTTCCACCCCCCCTCACTGGAAAAGCACCAGGTTAAAAATGGATTCCAGTTCAGGTGACATGATCACATGTCACTGTAAGACTTCATTACCCACTTGCCAGCACACACATATACAGGAAGACTCACAGGTAAATACAGCCATCTGCAGATAATGGTCCTGGTTAATGGGAGTCATCAAGATTCCAAACCACCATAATTACAATAGGCCCTCGGAGTTATATTTTATATTTCTAGTTTTAGATACAAGAGTGGTACATTTATACAAATAGGATGATCACACTCAGTAGATTATAAGCTTTGTAATGATACCTTACAAGAGACCTTTTGCATGAAGCATATCCAGTTACATTATAGTCACTTATGTTTTTATAAAACTATTCCAGTTACATTATATTCACTTATTATCATGTTTTTATAAAACCATATAGACTGCACAACGTCACAATCCCCACGCCCCAGAGGGCTTTATGCTCAGTTACTGGTACACAGAGAGGCAGAGGCCACTGGAAAAGATCCCTGCTTCCCCCCCATGAGAGAGGAGCTGGGGAGCAGACCAGCCTGGCCCCTGGCTGCAGGAGGGAATATGCCACACCCTGGGTCTGAGCAGCCCCAAAGGCCATGGGAGTGTGGATTGGGCGCTGAACTTCATTGCTTGGGCCCCGCTCTAAGCTGAGGCAGGAGCCATTGAGACCAACGTGAGTGGGGCGAGGCCAGCAGGTCATAGCGATGGGGTGGGGCACCTGGATAGTTTAATAACATGCGATTGTTTAGCTGGGACCATCTGAAAGGACATGGGGGGGTGCGGGAGAGTTGAAGCACAGAGGTGAGCCTGGGCCGATGACACTTGAGCCTGTCCCCCCCCCCCATGTGATGCAGGGAAAAGAGGGCTAGTAGAGTCATTTCTTCTGCACTGTTCTTCAGCACCCCGGCAGGCCTCATGGGGAGGTGGGAATGGGGCATCCCAGCTCCCCGCGAAGTCATGGGGAACAGGTGCTGGTACTGCCCACATGAAGTCAGTTCATCACAACTTCCCCTGGTGCCTCAGTTCCCAGGGGTGATGGTCTCTCCCTGCAGGTGCAGAGGTCCCAGTAGCTCCTAGTCCCTCCTGCTGGGCCCTGGCCTGGCGCAGAGGCCGTGGCGATGAGCTCAGGCTGCAGTGCTGGGAGTCACCTGGGCCAGTACAGATGCTTGGGAGAGCCGACCCTGTCCCGATGCCATGGTGGGGCTGTGAAAGCCCTGCCTCTGCCATGCTTACGGGGAGCCCCATACCACACAGGGGAGGCTCGTGGGGCTAGGGGCCGCCTGGCTTCCTGGGGCCTTCTCAGGAAGGAGGTGACAGGGAGACGTTAGGCACCAACGTCTCCTCCCTGACCCTGACCACCAGGCCCCATTCTGGCCAATCCCCATGTGTTAGGATATAGATAGGCCTGTCTGTAAAGGCCTATACGTTAAGAATTTAGGTATGTTTATCATTTAGCTAGTTATAGAGGTATAAAAGAAAGAATCAAAATCACTGCCTGTGTGAGGGCCTTCTCTCACTGTGACAGTCTGAGGCCCTGTTCTTAAGCTAAGGCCTTTGGCTAAGCAGTGGGAGCAGCCATAAGCTGGAAAGTGTGCGGTCATGTCCTCACACATTTCAAACCAGTCATATTGAAATAAGGGAATCTGGGGCTGTTAGAAAGGAAGTAAGTTGGGATTTGAAAATAAGGAAAAAGGAACTTGGATTTAAGCTGCTGGAAGTTCACCCCAATAAAAATTGAATTGTTTGCACCTTCGGACTTCGGGTATTGTTGCTCTCTGTTCACGCGAGAAGGACCAGGGAAGTGGGAGGGTGAAGGAATAAGCCCTCTAACACCATCTTGGCCCCTTAACTACAGCCCCTTGCTGCCCCCTCTCCCCACCAGCCCTCAGGGGGTCTCCTTCCCCTCTCTGCCCTCATGCCAGCCTCGGTGGTGCTCAGTCCTCTCATTCCACCCCCTAAAACCAGCCCGGCTCTGGGGCTCCTTCCCCACTCCCAGCCATGGCTGTGTGCCTTCCCCAACATGCCAGCGCCCCCCTGCTGTCCATGGCACGGGGAGACTAGTCAGAGCAGCAGGGCCGTCCCTAGCTATTCTGGGGCCCTATGCAGCCCCCCTCCACACACAGCGGTGTGTGTGGGGCCCAGGTAGGGTGACCAGATGTCCCGATTTTATAGGGACAGTCCCGATATTTGGGGCTTTTTCTTATATAGGCCTTTATTACCCTCCACCCCTGCCCCGTATGGGTAGGGACGGCCCTGCAGAGCAGGGCCCCCTGCTTGGGAGGGAATGCGGTGCAGGCAGGTAGGGGTCGGGGGATCACCTCAGCTGGTGCTTACACAAAGGAATAGGCTGCTCCTGTACCCTCAGGCTCTGTCTGGCACCTGTCACTGGTGCCTAGACCTGTCTCTGCATGGCAGGATCCCATAGGGATGCTGGGTTTTCTGTTCTCCCCCGATTCCCCCTGGCTGTATGTTTGATCACAGGGTCAATGGGGGATGGGAGGGGGGGATGGGAGTGTACCCTGCCTTTCCACGTGCAGGGCAGGGGAGGTGGGGAAGGGACGGGACGGGTTGGGTTCAGCCAAAGGAGAGCCAGGCTATTAGAGAGGAGAGGCCTTGTTCAGCCTTGACTTTAGTAAAACTCTGGTTTACAAAATTCTGTCACATGAAGGTCGGGGAGGAGAATCCCCTGCCCTTGTCTTGGTACCACATGGCCAGTGAGCAGCAGGCCGAGGGGCCCTGAGCTGTTATCTCACTAATGAGGGAGCTGGCACAGCGTGGCCTGCACTGGCCAATTCACTGGGATCTCAGCGCTCTGCCTAGGCAGCCATTAAACAAGGCCGACTCGTGCTCCTCGGGACAGGCCTAGCCACCTTGGCCTTAAGCGGGTGGCTGATGGGCAGCAGCCTTACACCTGTCAGCGGAAACAGCTCAGCTTTCATACTTGACAAGTCACCCCAGGCCCCAGCTACCGGCCTTGGACAGACCCGCACCAGCAGGAACGGCCTCCAGGAGCTAGGAGGGTTCATGTTTTCCCTCCTTTAAAGAGCTGCTCAGAGACCAAGGAAGTAGCCACCGCGTAAATGTCCGAGATGCCCCCTAGCAAACAGCCATAGGCCGGGGTGACCAGCAGGGGCCAGCCGTGCATTACGGACAGCTGCAGGCTGGAGCCACCTACCTGAACGGGAGCGAGCTGCCCAGCTCACTGGGGTTACAGCCACCTGAGCGGGGCTGAAGAGGCTCCTGGGCACCCCCAGTGCACAGCCAGTGGCCAGGCGTGGCCAGCCTTGGCGCTACAGATGCGTTCTGGCTGCGCGATGAGCTGCGGGGAGTGGCACAGTGGGGAGGGACTCGGAGGCAATGGGGCGTGCGCAGAGCAGCGAGGGGCAGGTGGCAGGAAGGGTCAGGGCTGCCCAAAGGGCCTAAGGCAGTGAAGGCTCCTCCCCCCATGTTAACCATGTGGTGGAGCAGTGCGTGGCCCAGGCACTCAGTGGTGAGAACAGGTGGAGGGAGGGGGTTGGGAACAGGCCTGTTTAGTGCCAGTTTCCTCACTCAGAGATCCCCACAGCGACAGCCATGGGGAACCAGCAGCGCTGTGGGAGGTGCCAGGAGCAGCCCAGGGTGGATATAGCGGGCAGGGGGAGGGGTGTTGGGAGTGAGGAGCTGTGTGCATGTGTGTGTCGGGGGCGGGCATAGTGAGGGGGCGGGGGCTGTGGTTGGGATTGAGTCCCCCTCCCCCAGCCTGGCTCCCAGGTGCAATCTGAATACCGGTGCACTTCTGCAGATGGTCAGGTATTGGGCACTGACACAAGATGGGGCCAAAAGCTGTGGGGCTGGATGGCTCCGTTGATGTGGCCGGGAGTGGAATGCCATTGTTCTGATGTGGGGCTGGGGACGTTGTGACCAGGTGGGCCCATTGCTCTGATCCACGGCTGTTTTTCCAGAGGGCTCCGCGCCCACCCTGCAGAGCTGCCTGGCCCAGCCTCAGGCCTGAATGCTCAGCCAAGTGGGGGGTGGGTGGGGTCTGTTAACACCATGTTGGGGTGTCAATGGTGGGGGAGGGGTATAGTACCCCTAGCGCCCCAGCTGCAGAACCTGATGCGGGAGCCCTGGGGTAGCCATCCCAGCTCTTCGTCCCCCAGAGCTGGGCTGAGGCAAATGGGCAGCTCTCAGCCAAGGCCAGTTCAGCACCAGCCTGCGGAGGGCAGGAACGAGCCATGGAGACCAAGCCCTGCTCTCCCCCCAGCGGGCACTGGGGCGGGGGTGCAGTGCTGCCCTGCCCTGCTCTGGGGAGACACAATATCCCAGCACCAGGAGCAGCCCAGCTGGCACCTGGATTTGTGCTCCCCGATTGTCCTGTTCTACAATAGTCACTCGAGTCTAGTGCCCCCAGGCCTGCACTACCCAGCTGAACTGCTACACTGAGAGGAGCTGTATCCGAATCCCTACACCAGCTGGTCGCCTGACCTGGGGCCTGGTTGGAGCCAGTGAGTGCGTGACATGCTCCAGAGCCCATCTTGCTGCACCTGGCCTGTTCCTTTGATGTCTGGAAGCTGCTCCCAGTTCCCCAGCCAAGATTTGCTGGGTTTCTCCTCGCTCTTGGCTGGATTTGTGCTGGGGCCCTATGGGAAACTAGCACAGCATGTCTGAGCCTGGCTCCAGGTGGAGGGTCTTGCCTGAGACCTACATCTGCAGTAGTTCCAGTGGACAATGGCTTCCCTTAGGGCTCAGCCCTATAGCATTTGGCTAGAGCCTAGGACCTAACTCAGCAATGAGTTCTGTCATGTCTCAGCCCCTTGGCATAGGGATACCCCTGGATGGGACATCCAGACCTGCTCCATGTCACACCCCTATGTATGCTCATGGTGTGTGTCAAATGTTCCCACCAATGGGCGAAACCTACCCCTTCCTGAGAGACAATGTCACATACTGCCTGGAACTTGGGAGCGCCTAACAGCCCAGAGCCTGTGCGTTGAATCCTGGCTTGTCAAATGGGAAGGCTGAGCCAGATACAAAGGCTGCTGGGATAATTTGCTAACGACTGTGCAGCTCTTTCCAAACCTCACCATGGGGGCTCATCACCCCCTATTGTCCGGAGGGAGAAAGTGAGGCACGTGGGGAAGGAACTTGTCCAAGGTCACACAGTGAATCAGTGGCAGAGGTGGGAGTAGAAGCCAGGAATCTTGACTCCCACTGCCCCTGTTCTAACCCCGAGACCCCACGACACTCCCACAGCTGCAAACAGAACCTGGGGTCCTGATCACCCCTCCCCCTGCTGAATTGGAACAGCTGGAGTGCAACCTGGTTAACAGTCTCACAGCCGGCACAGATCAGAGGCAGGAAGTGTTGCAAGCCAGCTCTGAAGGTGGGTAATAGCCTGGCTGTGTTTCAAAAGCCTGGGGTACAGGGTAATGCCTCCCCCCCCCTTAACGGTGGCCCCAGTGCAGCTGGCAAGGGGCAGAGTTAAAGTGACGGGGGGGGGGGGTACACCTCAGGTCTGCATTCCCTGGTTTCCAGAGTTAAGTTCAGCCCCGCTCTGCATTGGGGAGAGGCACGTAGCAGCTGTGGGCAGCCTTGGTTTTAAACAAACATTCTCAGTACGCCCCGTACCCAGTGCAGGGGCACAGAGCTGTGCAGTGTGAGATGGGGGGCTTCAGCTCTGGCCCCCCCAGACTCCCTGGGGCTAAGGTACAGCCAGTGTTTGCTGGGGCTGGGGTACTCACTGCCCAAGGACCAGAGGCCGGGGGAGGAGGAGGAGGAGGGGCTGAGGAAAAACCCAGGAAGTTACTGCCCACAACCTTTCAATGCAGGGCTCAGTGTGCCCAGGGCTGCCTTGTGTCCCCCAGACCGTGGAGAAGGAGGCGCCGATGACACAGGCACAGTGGATTGAATTACATGGAGCGAGTGGGACCAGTTTTTGAAGACACAGGAAGTACAGTTCTGACGACCTCCTTTCCACCCCACACTCCCTGCATTGCTTCAAGCCCCACTGCTCAGCCTTCCCCACTACTCCAACCCCCTCCCACCCATGCCCAGTTTCACCCTCCACCTCATCCCACAGGTTAAACAGATTCTGCCTTGCCAGAGCAATGGAGGGGGTGTGTGTGAATGCCCCAGCTAAGGGCTGTCCCCTGAGCACCCCCCGCCCCAGCACCCAGGAACTGAAATCAAGGGCCTGGAGCTCACAGAGGTCACCAAGCTCCAACTCTCACAGGGCTTTGCAGATAAAAAGAAACCCAAAATAACCCCAAGCTCCACCCAAACCAGCATCTCCGATGGCATTTGCACTAGGCCAGCAGCAAGCGCACTGCTGTAGCTTCTGCATGGGCTTGACACAGCAATAACCCAACCTGGAGGTACAAGGGCCCTGGTAACCGTGATGGCCTCTCTCAGAGAAGGGGCTGCTATTTCCTAGCCAGTGAAGTGAGGGCTGCTTGCTGGGGCTCCAACCCCCTTACTTACTGCAGCAGATACTGCCGTCTCCTCCCCCAGCTCGGTGGGTCCCAAGCAGAGTGGACAACGAGCTAGGTACATGGCAGTTACTCTCTGCCTCATCCCCACCTGCTAAGTCACTTGAAGGAAGAATGCACATTAAACACATCCGTGCTTTTGGTTCTCCATGGAAGCAGTTGTTGTAGCCAACACAGGAAAGAATTTTATTGCCATGGGAGGGAAGGCAGACTCATGAAGCGATCACTCTATTAAGGCTTGAGCCACGCACTGGAAAGGTTGGTGAACTGCTGCCCTAGGTGCTTCACTGCAGCCACCAGCAGCACCTCCAACTCCATCCAAGCCTTCTTCTATAGGCCAGGTCCTGGGAAAGCTCACCTGCTGCCCTGCCCATCTGTGCAGAGACATACTGATGACACGGGAAAGTCCTCCTGGGATCTGTCCAAGGCTACATCTGAGGTGTTAGCTGGGTGGCGTTAAACAGAAGCTACGACAGTTGGACATTTTTAAATCAGCAAGTCCAGATAATTTGCATCCAAGAATTTTAAAAGAGCTGGCTGAGGAGCTCAATGGGCCATTAATGTGGATTTTCAGAAAGTCTTGGAGCACGGGAGAAGTTTCATAAGGCTGGAAGAATGCTAATGTGCTAATTTTAAAAAAAGGGTAAACTGGATGACAAGGGTAATTATAGGCATGTGAGCCTGACCAATTCCGGGGAGGATAATGGAGTGTCAGTTACAGCACCCGATTAATAACAAGTTAAAGGAGGGTAATGTAATTAATACAAATCAACATAGATTTATGGCAAATGGATCCTGTCAAGCTAACTTTTTTTTTTTAATGAGATTACAAGTTTGGTTGACAAAGGTATTAGGTTGATGGAATATACTTAGACTTTTGTAAGGCATTTGATTTGGTACTGCATGGCATTTTGATTAAAAAAACTAGAATGATATAAAATTAACGGCACACATTAAATAGATTAAAAACTGGCTAATTGATAGGTCTCAAAAATGTAATTGTAAATGGGGAATTAAACAGGTTTATTTCTAGTGGGGTCCTGCAGGATTGGTTTTTGGTCCTATGCTAGTTAACATTTTTATCAGTGTCCTGGAAGAAAACATAACATGAAAATGATGCAAAAATTGGGGGAAATGGTAAATAATGAAGAGGACAGGTCACTGATTTAGAGCAATCTGGATCCTTTGGTAAACTGGGTGCAAACAATATATGTTTTTAATAAGGCTAAATTTAAATGTATACATCTAGGAACCAAGAATGTAGGCCATACTTATAGGGAAGCAATGACTCTGAAAAAGACTTGCGGGGGTCATGGTGGATAATCAGCTGAACATGAGCTCCCAGCGTGACGCTGTGGCCAAAAGAGCTGATATGATCCTGGGATGTATAAACAGGGGACTCTTGAGTAGGACTAGAGTTCATTTAACCTCTGTATTTGGCACTGGTGCGACTGCTGCCGGAATAGCGTCCAGTTCCGATGCCCACAATTCATGAAGAATTTTGATAGACTGATGAGGGTTCAGAGAGGAGCCACAAGAATGATTAAAGGATTAGAAAACCTGCCTTATAGTGATAAACAAATGGATTCTGAGTCTAACAAAGAGGTGGTTAGGGGGTAACTTGATTACAGTATAAAAGTACCTACATGGGGAACAAATATTTGATAATGGGCTCTTCAGTCTAGCAGAGAAAGATCTAACACGGGGTAGGGAACCTATGGCACGCGTGCCGAGGGCGACATGCGAGCTGATTTTCAGTGGGAGNTAAAAGTACCTACATGGGGAACAAATATTTGATAATGGGCTCTTCAGTCTAGCAGAGAAAGGTCTAACACGGGGTAGGGAACCTATGGCACGCGTGCTGAGGGCGACATGCGAGCTGATTTTCAGTGGGAGTCACACTGCCCAGGTCCTGGCCACCGTCGGGGGGCTCTGCATTTTAATTTAATTTTAAATGAAGCTTCTTAAACATGTTAAAAACCTTATTTACTTTACATACAACAATAGTTTAGTTATATGTTATAGACTTATAGAAAGAGACCTTATAAAATGTTAAAATGTATTACTGGCACGCGAAACCTTAAATTAGAGTGAATAAATGAAGACTCGGCACACCACTTCTGAAAGGTTGCCGACCCCTGAACATGTTCCAATGTCTGGAAGTTGAAGCTAGACACATTCAGACAGGAAATAAGGCGTACATTTTTGACAGTGAGAGTAATTAACAAGTGGAACCAACTGACCGAGGGTGTTGATGGATTCTCCACCACTGACAATTTTTAAAATCAAGATTTGATGTTTTTGTAAAAGATCTGCTCTAGGAATGATTTTGGGGCAGTTCTGTGGCCTATTATACAGGAGATCAGAGTAGATGATCACAATGGTCCTTCTGGCCATGGCCTATGACTCTATAAAGGTAAAAGATGTTGCAGTGGGTCCAGTACTAGGGGAAAGCATGTGATTAGGTCAAGGTTAATTAATTAATATATTTTATTGGAACAACTTCTGTTGGTGAGAAAGACAAGCTTTCAAACTCCACAGAGCTCTTCTGAAGGTCTGGGAAATGTACTCAGTGTCACAGCTAAACAGAAGGTGGAACAGATTGTTTAGCATAAGGCATTAATACACATTTCAAGGGACCATTCAAGGTGAACTGGCCTGTTAACATCTCTCCACTCATGGGGGCGGGGGAGGCAGCTGCAGGAGGAGCCAGGGGGCAGTTGTTACTGGGTTACAGTTTGTTGTAATGAACCATAAATCCAGTGTCTGTTCAGTTCATGATTTTTAGTGTCTAGCAGAGTTATGCATTTAAGCTCCCAGGCTCATCTTCTAAAGGTGCTGTGCAGGTTTCCTTTGAGGAGGAGGACTGAGAGGTCAGACCCAGAGTGATTGCTCTGGGAGAAGTGTTCACCCACAGGTGACAGGGCGGTTTTGTCTTTAATCATTTCCCTGTGTGAGTTCATATGAGAGCATCGTGATTTTCTGGCCATGGGACCCTTCATAACTTCTCAGGACAGCTGGGTTGATGCTCACACTGCCCCAACAGGCAGCCCTCTGTGAGATGAGCACATCCAGCAAGGAGAAGCCATTCTTGAGGGAGACCCCTAGTTAAGTGCTTGGCGATTCACTGCAATCCTGAGTAAAACAGCATCTCCAGGGCGAGTGGAGGGCTGAGGGGCTGTGAAATCCAGTGAGACGTGAATGGAGGACAAAGGTTTCCAGGCTGCCATGCAGGGAGCTGGAGTGCCCCCCGTGTATGTGAAATCTGTAGTTCTCCCATCAGTGATCTCATGTGCTGCAGCAAGGCCCCATCTTGGGCTTTGATCTCCATAACCTGCACTTTCAGCTAAACATGGTTTATGGACAATGACAAGAAGTCCATTCACTGCCTGCCTGCAAACCTCCTGCCAGTATACACTGGTCACACAGAAACAGGAGGACACCGATCTGAATCTACTGCACACTCAGATTTACCGGGTGCAGGTCTCAGTGTGACTGCAGAATTTAAACTCCTGCCCCAAAATGCCAGGTGCCTTCTGCATCAGGTGAGTGATGGTGCAGATCTGAAGCGGTAAGTGCCAGCCCAAGTCCACGAGGGCACTGCAACTAAGATCTCCATTTACCAACCACCCCCAGACCGTCACCCGCAAATAGTGAGTGCTCCAGAGTGGGTTTCATTTTTATTTCTTTGAGTTTTATTCCAACTAGAACAGGAGTCTAGCTGTTTTCCAACCGAAATTACAGACCAAGATAAAAGAGGACAATATGGTTTTGAAGCTATTCCTATGAACAGAATGTAGCAGGTTAATGGCCCAGTCCCATTGCTGCTGAGTACACAGGTCAGACGTATACACGGAGGTTACAGATCAGACATGTACATGTAGCATAAGAACAGCAGAAATGAGCGACATTTAGCAATGAGACAACTCAGGGTGACCCCAATGTTATCCATTAGGACTTGGCTTTTGGGACAGAGCTTTGAGTTCGTTTTGGCCAATTCAAGTGCCAAATAGTTGTATGGACAATTACAGCATTTTTTTGGGCAGCCACAAGAGAGCCAGGGTCGCATATTTGAAAACCTACTTTCTCCATATGTTAACGTGTAAATTATCAAATGAGCCTGGAAGCCATTTCTAACACAAACACATCACAAAGGCAGTGTCTCCCCAGAGCAGCCCCAAGGCAAGGCCGGAGTTAAGCAGCATGGAAACGACTCGTAGCAGAAACCCTGTCACCATCCGTAGCCTTCATTGTCAGGTATGTTCAGGCTGTCGGTCCTGAGTCCATGCAAGGGTTTTCCCACCATGAGGCAGCACGTCCGATTTAAAGCGTAGACTTGATTTAAACACCTTTCACTCGGTTTTTCGGATGAGGAAGCACCTTGTTGGAATAGTAAGGCCCTGCCTGCCCCTTTCCACGTACTGTGAGATGGGGCACCTCTGGAGATGGGTCCTGTTCGCCTGTTCGAGGAAAGACACCTCTGCATAGTTCTCAATCACCTTTCCTTTGATATGTGTAGCACCCACTCCTGTCCCCCCCCAAAGGCAACTGGATGAGCTATCCCTACGGAGATTAACTGGCACCGGCGTGATCTATTGGAACCAGCAATTGGACAGCAATAGCACACTATGGAGCACAGCCAGCATGGCACGTCCCGGCACTGAACTCAGCCCTTCCTGACTGTGGCTCCCTAGTACATCCACTGCTCATGGAGGACCAAGTGCTGGGACAAACCAACTCCTGGTGCCAAGCAGTTAACATAACAGTTATGTTATATAAAACATCACTAATCCCCAAAGCCCCCAGCCACAGACTACTCCCTTGCCGAGCCCCGGAGATCTCAGCTAACATACAGCTCAGATTAAACAGATTTGGTGGAAAGAAAATTAAAAATAGCTTGCACAGCTACAGAGTTGCAGATCCTTTTTCTAAAACGCCCCTCAGCCTCCAACAGACGGATACAGAAGAAGCAGCTTATTTGCAATGTGGATAGTGGCAGACGACTCCCACTACACTGTGGTTTATTGAGAGCAATTCCAGTCGTTCTGCATTAACTTAGAGAGATTGTTGCCGGGAATCTGTTGGAGCCCAAGGCACATAACTATTGTTTGGGAGCAAAACACCATTTGCCATCAAACCACCAATCTCCACTCTGGGCAGGATGCCAGGCCCCGCCCATTACACAAAGTCAATTTAAAAAACATGAATAAAATGATGGAAAAGAAAACGATGCAAGTCATTCTGCAATGAGTGACCGAGGCTGGAATTTCAGATACGCAGTATCAATCAACAACATCATGTACATCCTCTCCAGAGGCACAGACAGCTAGATACAACACAGCGAGAGGACCAGCTCGAGAGCCCATCTTCTCCTCACTGATGGCGTTTCACATTCAACTTGACAGGTAATGGCTTCTCTTCCCCAGTGAATACAATACTCCTCCGGACGGCCCCTGCTGTACTAGGACTCAGTGCTTCGGCGTCTCTAGTCTGAAGGACGGCATGCTGCTCTGCTACAGCGCAGTGTCACACCTGTTGCTGAACAGGTGGTTTATAACAGCTGGATCTGCCACAGTTGAAGTATCTCCCAGATCTCGGTCGTTCTTTGCAATTTTCCTTAATACGCGCCTCATAATTTTACCTGTCAAACAAAGAGCTGTGGTGATTCGCCTGTATGTCCAGAGAGTCAAACCAAGACTCAGAGTCGGTTTTCAGGAGGCTCCCACTGAATAAGCCATATTGGGACATAGATTTCTTCAAGTCTAGACATGCAGAGACCCTGGCAATCCAAGACTATTCTCAGGACAGCTGGCCCCACCAAAACCTATCGTAATTATCCTAGACTGCTGATCCCCACTGGGAGCACTCCGGTGACTCCCTTCCTCTGGAGCTGCCCAGCCTGCAGACACCAGGAGCTCTGCTGCTTGCTTCCCAAATGGTGTATCTGAAAAGAGTGAACCAGGACTCCTTACCTGAGCGGGTCTTGGGCAGACCAGGAGCATGCTGGATGTAATCAGGGGTTGCTATCGGTCCAATTTTTTCTCTGACTACAAAACAGAGATTTTCAGTATAATTATTAAGATTTCCCAGAGCGCTTTTTAGGGCAAAGTGACTCAGCGAGAGCTGGAACCCAAGTGAGCAGCAAGTGGGACAAACGAGCCCACCAGGGCTGCACTGCGATGACTCCGATATCTCCGCTGTTGGCAAAGGTGTGGGTGTTTGCAGAATGGGGCCAGGCAGCGCAATCGCACGGTTCAGGATTCTGCACCTGGAGACCCAGGGCTGGAGGGGAGGAGAGTGCATGCAGCTCTCCACAAAACACATGTTCTCCAGCTGCAGGAGAGATGTTTGACCATTTCTATTCTCTCTCCATTGCTTCTAGGGCGCACTTAAGGACCTGAAATTAAGACTGCTTTCCCCAGGGTTTGTGCCCATTTCCACATAGCAATGACTGACCCCCCTCAGGGTTCCCCTGGAGCAACAGGCAACCTGGATGCATTTTGTTTACTGCCTTGTTCATGCACCACAGTCATCTCAGATGTCAATGGAGCTCGTGTCAGTTTAGCTGGACTCCCACACGCATCACACCACACCCATCTATTTAACTGCTCTGGGACGGCACGCTGGATTCACCACCAGCTTACACCAGCTCCTCCAATCTCCCATCCCACTTGGTGCCACGTATGTGGGTTTACAGCAGCAAATGACGAGCCAGGAGAGGAATGCAAAGAGGCTCCCATGGGGCCTCTGCACGCCCATCACTGTCATTATCACTGTCTTCACGCCCATCTGCTAGCAGCATGGATGGGCTTTGGAAGGGATGCCCTGAGGCGGACGTGAGACCTGGACTGACATTCCCTCCCCTTCTAGGAAAACCAAGTCCACAGACATTGACCAAAACATTTTGGTTTCAGTTAAAAGGCAGCAGCAAGCACAGCAACCCATACGGTCCATGCACCAGCACAGATCACAGCTGCAGGAACCACGCCTGCCTCCAACACACACTCAGCGAGCAGAGCTGGGGAACGAGGGGTCTGGGCGTGTGCCAGCACAACGGCCCCCATGCCCGGGGCTGGAGAGGCAGAGGCTGCCCTGGAGAGCAGGAGCCTCATGCCGCTGCCAGCTCACAGGAGGCAGGGGCTGTCACATGAGCAGCCACAACATTGGGAGATCTAATGTTAGCCTCTGCCAGCCCTGGGACTCGACCCTTTTCCTTGATGTTGCTTTGTTACCCAGACTGCAGGGGCACAAGGGGCTCAGATGGGAGCTGGCCATAGCCCTGGCAGGGCACTGGTGTTCTCTAGGCGAGAGGCACCTTCCTTTGGCGAGGCCATGCTGCTTCACGCCCCAGCAGGCACGTCAGCCCCTGCAGAGCCTTCACCACGTCCAACAGAGCCCTCCCCTCTTCTCTGGTGACAGGGCACCTACCACAACACACCCTACACCAAAGACGCCGACAGCTCTGCCGCCGTTACCTTGTTTTCTCAGCTCGTCCGTCAGGGCCGTGGTGAATTTTTGGCCATCCCTCAAGGTCACAAAGCAGTAGAGGCACTCGCCTTTCACTGGGTGGGGGTGACTCACCACCGCAGCCTCGGAAACGGAGGAGTGCTCCACCAGGGCAGACTCCACCTCCGCGGTGCTCAGCAGGTGGCCTGGAAAGAAAGAGGCAGCGCTTTGCTGAGTCCAGCAGTGTCTGGCTCCCTTGCTCCAGGAGGGCTCTCTGCAGAAGGGCCCCGGGAGCGAACAGGGCCCCTAAGCTCCGGTTGGGTGGTCTGTTTGCATGCACAACGGACTCTTGGGAGATTCTGCTCAGAGCCTTAGGGCAGCCCCCACCTCGTTCTGGGGAGACTGCAACGGTCCCTCCCTTGTGCCATGTGCCCCACCCCTGGGTACTTGACAAACAGCAGGAGCTTTGTGTGAACAAAGGGAGAAGCCCAGGAAGCTACATTCTGTCCAGAACACGTGTCTCTGAGCAGGCCCTTCCATGGCTGGGCAAGCTGCCACCAACCACTGGGTGCTGATAACACCTAGCTATCCCACTGGAATTTAATGACACACCAAGCAGAGCTACCCATTAGTTATGGGCTGTCACAGAACTGTCACTGTATCACACTAACGCCCATGGTACAGGAGAATCTGCATTCCTACCATACCCCAGCCAAAGGCAGAGGGAGCAGATAACCAACAGGCCACCTCTGTCAGTTACTATCTATCTAACTGATAGATCCTATCAAAGTAACCTGACATCTTTTTTTTAAATGAGATTGCAAGTTGTGTGATAAAAATAATAGTGTTGAAGTAATAGACTTAGACTTCTGTAAGGCATCTGACTTGGTACCGCACGACATTTTGATTGAAAAACTATAAGATTTAAAATAAACCTGGCACACATTAAATGGATTAAAAGCTGGCTAACCGATAGGTCTGAAAATGTCATTGTAAGCGGGTAATCATTATTGAAGGAGTGGGTTTCTAGTGGGATCCTGCCGAGATTTGTTCTGGGCCCTACGCTATTTAACATTTCTATCAACGACCTGGAAGAAAACAAAATTGTCACTGAAAAAGTTCACAGATGACACAAAAACTGGAGGAGGGGTTAATAATGAAGAGGACAGGTCACTGATTCAGAGTGATCTGGATTGCTTGGTAAGCTGGGTGCAAGCAAACAATGTGAGTTTAAATACGGCTACATGTAAATGCATACATCTAGATACAAAGAATGTCGGCCACACTTACAGGTTGGGGGATCTATTCTGAGAAGCAGTGACTGAAAAAGATTTGCGGGTTGTGGTGGATAATCAGCTGAACATGAGCTTCCAGTGTGATGCTGTGGCCAAAAGGGCTAATGCAATCCTGGGATGCACAAACAGGGGAAACTCGAGCAGGAGTAGAGAGGTTATTTTGCCTCCTGTATTTGGCACTGGTGCAAACTGCTGCTGGAATCCTGTGTCCAGTTCTGGTGTCCACAATTCAAGAAGGATGATGATAAATTGGAGATGGTTCAGAGAGGAGCCATGAGAATGAGTAAAGGGTTAGAAAACCTGCCTTATAGTGATCGACTCAAAGAGCTCAACCGATTTAGCTTAACAAAGAGAAGGTTAAAGGGTGACTTGATCACAGTCTACAAGTACCTACATGGGGAACCAATATTTAATAACGGGCTCTTCAGTCTAGCAGAGGAAGGTCTAACAGGATCCAATGACTGGAAGCTGAAGCTAGACAAATTCAGGCGTAAGTGTTTAATGGGGAGGGGAATTAACCAATGGAACAACTTACCAAGGGCCCTGGTGGACTCTCCATCACTGGCAATTTCCAAATCAAGATGGGCTGTTTTTCTAAAAGCTCTGCTCTAGGCGTTCTTGTGGGGCAGGTTTCTGGCCTGCGTTACGCAGGAGATCAGACTGGATGATCACAATGGGCCCTTCTGGCCATGGACTCTATGATTCTATGTAACAACCTGCTATGTCATGGAGCAGTAACCCACCTCGATCTGCTCAGACCTTACCTGGAGTACGATAACCAGCACTGGGAACTGCCTTACAAGAGATGAGGGAAAAAACTGAGGGAGCTTGGGGGAGGGGGGGGAATTGTGTTTCAGAAAGGATTAGAAGAAAGTCTCTAGCTCGACCAAACGATAGAGGAGTGAGAGAGAGAACCAGCAACCAGGATCCGAGGGCTCGGCATGCCAGCAAGGGAGGGGTTATTCAGCCTGATACACTGAATGAGGAGCAATGGGATGGAAGGAATTAGAGACATTGGCTGAACCTCAGACAAAGCTTCCAGACTGCATGATCACCAGCCCCGTGGAATCGTCTCCCTGGCAGTATGGGGACGCCAAACCTGGAGACAAGATAAAGCACCAGAGAACAGCTGGGGACAGCCTCTGGGAACAGGGGCTAATTTCACCAGGAGCTTCCCCCTTCCCCAAATGTCTACAAGTCAGATTAACAATGTTATTTACATGGTGCCTTTAATCCACTAGCAGGAAGCAGGAACCATGGTAATTCGCCTCACTGAGCTCCTAGAGCATTCCCTGCTGGTGCAGTACTCGCACTCCTCCAAAGGCAGGCAGGCTGGCAAGGCCCTGCCACGAGGCCAGTCCCGCTGGGTTCAGTGGAAGTGCTCCTGTAAGTGACGCCTCCAGACACCCGGCAGGCATGACAGTGGGATCTCTCTCAAGTTATGACTCCGGTTTGTATCATGGGCTGAACAAACGTCTGACCCTGCTTATTATTGTCCTGTATTGCAGCCAGCACCCTGTTTAGGAAAGGCGCGTGACGCCTTCCGGAAGGAATATCGCGGAGAAGATGGCAATTGAGGGCCACTAACTCCAACTGTCTCAATTACCAGCCCCTCCCCATGCAGCAATGGATCTTCTGCACAGGGACCTGCAGGGTGGGGCGAGTATGCCTGGGGGAGGGGGCTGGAGCATCCCAGTGGAGCACCTGCAGAAGGGACAGGAGCTCTAAGAGCAGAGGTGCTGCTCTGAGTGGGGAGCCAACCGCTGCCACATGTATGAAGGCCTGGTAGGAGAGAGGGCAGACAGGACGTGACGTAGCTGGAAATTCTGACAAACCTCACCCTGAGTGCGAGATCAGACTGTGGAGGGGGTGTTTCACGACTTCCATTATTTTTGGCTCTCGAGGTATTTAAGAGTAAAGTCACTGTGGGCAAGAAATTCCTTTGCTAAGCCCGTGTTCCTTGCTTTTATGCCGCATTGTCCATGAAAGAGTTAAACTAGAAGCCCAGCGTGCTCACAGCCTAGATGGAATCCTAGGGGAGCACATGTAAGCGACAGGGGAGCTCGGGATGTTTCATCCACCAGATTCCGGATCTGGGTGGTTGGATGAAGGTGTCCCAGGTCCTCAGACAAGAGTGGACCATAGGTTCCAAGAGCTCAAAGCTGTGACTAGTGTCTACACAGACTCAGCTGGTTTGGAAATGTGGGGCCCAGCAAGTGGCTCCACTCACAGGCTGGTGACAGCATAGAGGGACAATGGGCCAGGCTGCAACAGCTAGTGCTTGAGAAGCCCCACGCATGGCTGGCTACAGACAGTTTACTGGCTGTGTGCTTCCCTTCTCAGTAGCTTCAGCTGAGACTATCCAGCTGTGGCCAGAGGCTGTGCAAACAGCCGCTGGTGTGGGAGTGCCTCAAGCCGGGCTAGGCAGAACTTGCTGCCGGTGGCTGGGAGCAAGGGGGGATTCCCTCTCCCACTGCTTTGTAAAGGTTAGCTGGAATTTTTAACCTGCACCTTTAAAACACGTGCCTCCTCTCTCCACCACAGCCAAAGGGTTTGTTCTCACCAGAGACGTTCAGCATATCGTCGATGCGCCCCGTGATCCAGTAATAGCCGTCCTTATCTCTCTTGCAGCCTACAAAGAACCAGTCACCAGCATGAGGACACAGCGGCAGAACTCAATGCATCTGACAAAGGAGTCGGGGAATGGAATGCAGTGAGATCCCAGGGGCTCTCCCATGCCATGTGCTGCTAATCCCCAGCTAGCGGAACGGCCCACCAACCCTCCTGCTCAGAAAGCAGGGACACTGAGGAGGCCACACAAGCTGCCACTCTCTGGGACAAGGCTGCTGCCTGAAGTCTTACCATCTCCTGTCACGTAATACCCTGGGAACTTCTTGAAGTAGGTGGTCTCAAATCGCTGGTGGTTCCTGTACACTGTGCGCATTATTCCAGGCCAGGGCTGCTTAAATACCTGAGGGAGAGGATATAGAGATGTGGCATTAGAATCAGGGAGCCCCCCCGGTACACAGCCTTACAGCAGCACGAGTTCTTGGCCTAAGTTGTAGGTCACGGTCTCTAATGGGCTCTTACTTACACAGCCAGAGAAAGACAGAGGAGCCCAGCCAGCAGATAGCCATGTCTGTCTCCTGCATTACTCCTGGGCCTATTCACTAGCTCAGCCCCATACTATCCTGTGTCCGATCTCCGATCACAGGATGCTACAGCGTATTAACCAAAGTCTCTCAGCACCCAACACACAAAAGGNACACGTGGGCCGTGGCATGTTGGGGGGGCCTCAGAAAGAAAAAGGTTGAGAACCCCAGTTCTAGAACACGGGCCCCCCAATAATTCCCAAACCATACCTGTTAGAAAAACATCCTACCTTGGAGTTAAAAATTGTCAGTGATGGAGAATCCACCGTGACCCTCGGTAAAAGATTTACTCGTATAGGGAAGAGCTGCTCCCCCATTGTGACAGACATAAGTAAGATCTCCCACGGGGCAGCCAATATTAGAGAGGCAGGACACCGCCCTATCAACATCCCGGATTCCCAAACAGCTGCAATCGCTGACTTCCCCCCGAGCATCGGCTCATGCTGCAGAGAGCTGACGGCTGGGAAAGCCCCGGGTCCCCTTGTTCCTGATGGCGCACTCTACCGCAAACTTCCTAAAGAGGGGAGGATCTCGCTAAATAGCCTTTAACCCCCTCTCCGCCACACTTTCTTCAATTATACAATAGCTCTGATGACAATCTACAGGGCTCCTACGCTGGCGGTTAGAGTCCTGCGTCATTTCTAATGGCACAAGAGCGTCTTGCAGCATAGATGTGAAAAGTGTAACTAGACATGCTTGTGAGGGGATAACCTCACACCAGTTCAGGCCCCTGGCTTGGAACCAACACACATGTGACTCCTGCTCCCCAGTGGGAACCAGCCAGTCACTCGGTGAGCCCCAGCTTCCTCGCGGCCCTGGTGTAACTGTGACAGGGCTTGGTCCAAGCCCAGGATCAGCTGTTCTTTACCAGGTAGCCTTCTGCTTCTCCCTCCAGCTCCTCCCCAGATTCATCCAGGATAGCAGGGACGACACCAAAGAACGGAAACGTCTGCAGGAGATGTTCATGGAAAGAGAAAGTTGAGCAGTATGAATTAAAATCCCTTAAAACAGACAAAGGAAGTGCAGAGTGAGCCTGGCTTTGGGGAGGGATTCAGTCCCTGAGTGTCTGCCAGTAACCATGCAGATGGAGCAGTACATCTCTCGCTAGGCTCCATAATGGCCATACATCCCCAGGGAATTCACCCCCACTCAGGCCTGGCTCAACCCCTTCCAGACAGTGCTCATGCTGCCCAGGCTTTGGGGAGGGAGACTTTCCCCCAGATTATCTAGGGAGTTCAGTATCACGCCTGCGCTGGGCAACGTAGCAAACCAGGTAGTTACGCTCACGGAGGACCCTGTCAGCGCAAATGGGGCCTTACAGGTGTCACTGAGCCCAGGCCACACCCCTGAGTCACTGCCCCGGAAAAATCCCAGCAGCAGGAGAGCACAGAACAGAGCACGCCAGCCACAGGGCACTCGAATGGTTTCTACTCACCGCGGAGCCCGGCTTCATGGGTGTGGCAGCGGGGAGTGGCGTCAGCACATGGCCACCCTGCGGGAGGAAGCAACCGAAATCAGCCATTCACACTGCCTGGCCCCTCACACACGGACACTGCCCTGCCCTGGAATGTGCTCAGATGCTGGGCAGCAGCTCGGGGCACGGCGAGAGGAGGGACTGGTGCACAGGCAGGATGTGTGGCAGGGAGTAATGCACTGGGGCAGCTTGGCAGGAGACAAGAAACAGAGGGAGGAGTGCGGGAGCACAGTGACGTATGGGCTGAGGAGAGGCAAGTGGGAAGCCTGGAGAGCAGTGACAGCAGCGGCCAGTTGGACACAATAGGAACAGGAGGCCAGAGAGCTCGGTCTCCTACCAGCCAGCCCCTGGCAGTGCCCCGTCTGAGAGGCAGGCCCCGTACTACCCTGTAATCAGAGATGCACCGGGCAGGGGGGTAACAGGAACAAGCTCCCACTCACCCCTGGCCTCCATGGGAGCATGTGTGGCTGTGATGCTCCCTGAGCTCCTGGGAAGGTTAGACCCCACTGTGCTGACACAACACTGCAGCAAGCCCGCAGAGCAGCCTGGCACCTCACAGGGACCGAAGGGGGGCAGCGCCTGGCACCCTTAGAGGTTACAGAACTCCCAGGGCTCCCTGCTCTCTCCCGGGGGGGGGTGGGGGGGTCTGAGGAGAGCTGGCAGGGAGGAACTCACAGTCTCTGTCTGCCAGAAGGTATCCACGATGGGACACCTCTCTTCTCCAACCACCCGATAGTACCACAGCCAGGCTTCGGGGTTGATGGGCTCCCCGACCGTCCCCAGCACTTTCAAGGATTTCCTGCTGTACCTGCAGCGAGAAGCGGCGGGTTTCACACATGCGCACGCGCTCTCTAGCCTGGACCAGGCCACAGGGAGACTGGCTCGTAGCCCTGTTTGTGAGCTTGCCCAACCCGGACAGCCAACTTCGGCATCGGGGACCTCGCCTACCATCCAGTTGGGGTTTTCAAGAAGCTCCTCCAGGACCCAGCGTGTGCGGAGAGGGGAAGTACACGGAGCAGCAGCAGAGCCGGCCCCTTGGTCTGACCCACACAGACACTCCCTAGCAGTCAGGGCAGCTCAGATAGCAAGGACCAGAGTCCTTGCAGACTACGAGCTCAGGGCAACTTCTGTTCCCATCACCCTTCTCAGTCCCTCCACAGTGTCTGGGAACATCAGGCTGATGGTGGACATGGAACACCCCCAATGCAGGAGCTCTCTGTGCCCAGCACACACCCCTGCAGTCCCGCTCCAGGGCTGATGGAAGTTGTCCTGCCACGTAATCCGGCCATAGCCCAGAACCTTGACATCAGAACATGAGGTGGATGTTTCAGACTCTACCTAAGACCAAGCCAGGGGCAGCGCTGAGAAGTGACATGGGAGAAAGCGGCTCACCATAACCCACTGCCCAGGGCTCAGAAACGCAACCTCCAGGTTCCTGGTGCCCACTTACAAGCATCATAACGGGAAGGTTCCCCCATTTGTGCAGGCCAGACACAGCATAGACTCATTGACTCAGGCTTTAGAGCCAGCCATGATCACCTAGTCTGACCTCCTGCACATTGCAGGCCACAGAATCTCACTCACCCTCTCCTGTAACAGACCCCTAACCTCTGGCTGAGTTACTGACATCCTCAAATCATGGTTTAAAGACTTCAAGTTACAGAGAACCCACCATTTACATTAGTTTAAACCTGCAAGTGACCCAGGCCCCATGTTGCAGAGGAAGGCGAAAACCCACCAGGGTCTCTGCCAATCTGACCTGGGGAAAAGTCCTTCACAACCCCAAATATGGCGATCAGATAGACCCTGAGCACTTGGGCAAGACCCAGTAGCCAGACACCTGGGAAAGAATTCTCTGCAGTAACTCAGAGCCCTCCCCATCTAGTGTCCCATCACCGGCCATTGGGGATATTTGCTGCTTGCAGTCGTAGATCGGCTACATGCCATCACAGGCAGTCTCATCAGAGCATCCCCTCCATATACTTATCAAGCTCAGTCTTGAAACAAGTTAGATGTTTGCCCCCACGGCTCCCCTTGGCAGGCTGTTCCAGAATGTCACTCCTCCGATGGTTAGAAACCTTCGTCTAAAGAAAATGCTCCAGACAGCTGCTGTTGGGGATCCACAACCCATCTGCTCAGGGAGGGGCGGGAGCTCTCAGGCAACTAGTCCCAAGCCAGTCCTGTGCTCCGGGGTCCTACTGCCTTGTGCCCACGGAGCTATCGGGGTCCCTCCCCCGCTGGGGAGCTGTGCTTACTTTTTGACGGGCTCATCGCCGTACTTCATGAGCAGTCGGATGGCTGTGGGCGCAGTGTAGAACTTGGTCACCTGGTACTTGTCAATGATGCTCCACATGCGGCTGACGTCTGGATAGATGGGCAGACCTTCAAACTGAGCGTGAGACACCACGGTCAGCACAGCCACTGCCCAGCCCTTGTGACGGGCCCTGGGGAGAGCCTGGCACCCTGCCCTGGAGCCCTGGCAGCTGAGACTGAGCACAGCGGGGCCCAGGGGATGCTGGGAGCCCACCTCGCTCCAGGCAGACCAGGCATTAGGCCTAGGGCTGCCTGAACAGAGCAGAGCCTCTGTGCCACCGAGAGAGGCAGGGACCAGGTCTCCTCCACGCTCTGGGCTGGGAGCCTCTCCTCAGCTGAGCACAGCCGTGCTTGGGGGCATGAAGGAACAAGAGCAGGCCAGAGGCAGGGATCTAAGCTACCCCGGCCCCCCCACCAGCCAGTGCTCCAATGGCTCCCAAGGTTCAGCAGCTCTGCAGAGGCGAGGGCCCAGAGACCGCTGGTGTATGGCCTTTAGGATGGGGATTAAGGTCGACTGGCTCTTCATGCCTCCCCTGCTCCTCCCAGTCCCAACCCCCACCCCACTTTTCCCCACTCCAGGGAGAGCTCCCCCCGCACACTCACGAGGGCTGGCAGGGCTTCCCACCCAGCAGGCACAGCACCCTCTGCTCCACCCCCTGCTGCTTCTGGGCTCCATGGCTTATCAGCGCCAGGTAGGGACACATCTCCCAGGCAAGTGGGGGAGAAGGCCATGTGCGGACTGGCTCCAGCCAGAGGCCTGCCAACGTGGCCCCTTCTCACGACAGCCACAGCACAGCCCCTTTGGATGTGGGTCCTGCAGCTCGCCCCCCAGACAGGCGGATGTGCTGGGGGCTCAGGCCAATGTGACGGGGAAAGCCAGCCCTACCATCCCAGTGAATGCAGCTAATGCAGGCTATGGGAACAATGACAGCAGCAAACTTCCATGTTCCAGAACTGCACTGGGCCCGGAGGGCGTAACACACGCCTGCAGACCCTGCCACCCTGCTCCGTATCGCCCCAGAAAGGAAGAAAAAAAGTTCTTCCTCCTCCTTTTTCCCCTGAGGAGTCTGGGGTCTGACAAGTCCCTGCCCTGGTTTCGCTGGGGTTCCTGAGGAGGGGTTGGGGTGCTGCCAACCTCTCTCCCAAGTGTCCTTCAGGCACTGGAGATAAACGTGCTAGCAAAGCATCACAGCGGCAAGACAAAACCCCTCCCGACAGCAGCTCTGCTTTCACGCTGTCCCAACACCCTGATTCATTCGCTCTTCCATCCCCCAGGGCAGACAAGGCCCTACAAAAGCCACTTGTTTTCTTACACAAGAATCTCACAAACCAAGCCCTTCCTGCCTTATCACAAAGCAGCGAGAGCAACAGGCACTGGCCTCCTTTGCTGAGCCCTCCAACTCCACTCTGTGAGGCCTGTGTGCTGGGTGCCTCGCCCCCCTCATGGGGCAGCACTCTGCTATTGCAGCCTCCAAGGAGCTGGTTACCGCACAGCATGCGTGCTGACTCCCAGGCTGCTTTTCAAATGAGGTACAGAGAAGAGCAGGTCACGAGGGCAGGGGCTTGTGCTCATTACAGAAACAGACAGATACCAAGGGAGGCTGCTCAGCAGCAGGCTGGTCTCTACCTTCCAAGAGAGGCTCCCAGCCCTCACAGAACTTACCAATACACTGGTTGCCCCATTTGCCAGAGGTCCGTAAGTGAGGTAGGAGTGGCCAGTTATCCATCCGATGTCAGCCGTGCACCAGTAAATGTCCTCAGGATGGTGATCAAAAACATACTTAAAGGTAGCAGCTGTAAAAATCATATATCCACCCACCGTATGCACGACGCCCTGCAACAAGAACACGTGATCAGCAGGGGACACTTCAAAGGCAAAGCCACCCCCAGCCCTCCCAAACTGACCAGCACCAGACTGGCAAGTACCAGGAGCAGGACTTCAGTGTCTGAACTGGAAAAGCACAGCTCCATCCCAAAGCTACCACCTCTCCAGCTCAGAGCTCTTGCAAAGTGCAGCAGAAAAAACAGAACCGTAAACTAAGTACTTCATAGAATGCTCCATAACTGAAATATGAGCGTGGTTCATCTCTAACTTCCCCCAGGGGTAAGCCCCTATTACTGGTATCTCTAAGACCTAAGGACTAGCTACTGTTACAGACATCACTGCTGGCCAGGGGAGCAGTATGAGTTAGCCATTGTGAAAGATACCTTGGGTTTCCCAGTTGATCCACTGGTGTAAAGTATGAACAGCTCATCTTCAGCATCGCACCACTCAGGCTCACACTCCTTGCTGGCATTCTTCATAAGCTCATGCCACCAAAGGTCAACATGGGAATTCCATGGAGTCTGAAGAAAAGTGAAAGATGGAGGGGATGATCTCCAAAGGCAGCTAGACTGGGCAAGCGGAGCACGCTGTAGCAGAAGGCTAATCAGCTCGGAACAGTGCTGCATGATCCATGCCCCTGAGCACACCCCTGCTGCAAAATCATGCTTCAGAACCACAGCCTCCATTAAAACAAGGGATGTTTCCCACCCACAGGGCTACCAAGAAAACCTTTAAAACGCGACCCGAGCGTAACAGGTGCAGCAAACGTTGGCTCAAGTCTGAAAACAACCTGAAACTACAGATGCACCCTGTCATAAATATAAAGGAAGGGTAACCACCTTTCTGTATACAGTACTATAAAATCCCTCCTGGCCAGAGGCACAAAATCCTTTTACCTGTAAAGGGTTAAGAAGCTCAGGTAACCTAGCTGGCACTTGACCAAAAGGACCAATAAGGGGACAAGATACTTTCAAATCTGGGGAGGGGGAAAAGGCTTTGTTTTGTCTGTCTGTTCTGTGTGCTTGCCGGAGACAGATCAAGAAGGCAAGCAATCCAACTCCATTAGAATTAGTAAGTAGTAATAAGGAAATGCGTTAGCTTACTTTTATTTTGGCTTGTGATTTTCCTTGTCTAGAGGGAGGTTTTGTCTCTGGATTTGTAACTAAGGTTTTGCCTAGAGGGGAGATCCTCTATGTTCTTGAGTCTTTTGTTATTCTGTAAAGTACTTACCATCCCGATTTTACAGAGGTAATTCTTTTACCTTTTCTTTAATTAAAATTCTTCTTTTAAGAACCCAATTGATTTTTCATCGTTTTAAGATCCAAGGGTTTGGGTCTGTGTTCACCTGTACCAATTTGTGAGGATATTATTCTCAAGCCTCCCCAGGAAAGGGGGTGTAGGAGCTTGGGGGATTATTCTCAAGGCTGTCCAGGAAAAGGGGTGTAGGGGTTTGGGGGGATATTTGGGGAAGGTAGGGCTCCAAGTGGCCCTCCCTAAATGTTTGTTTAAATCACTTGGTGGTGGCAGCATTACCTAATCTAAGGTACAAGGAAGGATTTGTGCCTTGGGGAGTTTTTAACCTAAGCTGGTAGAAATAAGCGTAGGGGGTCTTTCATGCGGGTCCCCACGTCTGTACCCTAGAGTTCAGAGTGGGGAGTGAACCCTGACACCCCCCCACCCACCACAAGAACTTGGCAGTGTAGTTAGTATTAAAATACCTAGCCCAAGGGACGCTGTGCCAATGGGTATTCGTCAAGCCTCCAGGTTTTACTTTATTGGAAGCTGCACAGACGCTCAACTGGTCAAAGAACCAGGGGCCGTGCTGCAGAATTTGGGTCCAGTCTGCTGTGGAGGACACAGGCCTCAAGTGGGAGACAGCAGCAACGTGGCTCAAGGCCTTTCCTGGCCATCAGTGCCAAGCTGGGAGAGCTAGTGGCCATTAACCTGACAGCTACTGTTCATGTAACTGAATATCTCCCCTCTAAGGAATGCCATCTATTCCCAGCTATGCACGGACAAACCTGACGCACTCTCCTATCTTACTGGAGAGGCGGCATTGCACTGCCCTGCACGGAGCTGGCCAGTACGCAGGAGAAGGGGCAGGGTTAATAGCCAGCTAGAAAGCCCAGCACAATGCCCCTTTGTGCTTCCACTGCCCATCAAGCCATAGAATCCGACCTGGCAAAGACTCGCCCACCTCCCAAGAGCCTCGCCAGTGTTCTCAAAACAACACTCTTTGGCACTTTGTTCAGTCTAGTTTTAAGATGTCCCAAGTGATGGGGCTTGCAGCCTTTATGGAAACTTATGTCCCACTTACTACTATCACTTAGTTTAGCTGTACACCATCCCTGAGAAGTCAATCTCTCCAGCTCCCTCCATTGCATCTGTGGCTGGGCTCTGAGCCCCCTCCAGTTTGTCAATACGGTTCTGGGAACATGCTGCTCACAAATGAAAGCAGTATTCCAGAGACAGCTGCTCCAGTGCCACATGCACGACTTATCTCCCTCCGCTGGGACATGGGGCCTCCAAACTGCACCGGGGTCTCCTTCGGCAGCCATTTCACCTTGCTCACTCAGCTCTGGTCTCCTGACTACAGCTGGGAGGGAAACCCTGGGCCCATCCTGCAAAGGTTTTCCCATTCTGCCTTGGGATGAAAGCAAAACTGTAGATCTGAGATTGCCCCCTAGTGCCCTCAGTGCAGCCCTGCACAAGTTTCCTTTCTTTGATCTCCAAATAAACTCCACGCAGGATTCTCCAGTCCAATCACAACAGCCCTCCTTAGGGTTTGATTTACTAACAAAGTTCAAAACTAAACACAAGAGTTTTCTCTCCAGTCAGGTACAGCCCAAACTCCCCGGGTCTGCTCAGAGTACTTCCTTCCCTAGCAGGCTACTCTCAGCTGTTCTCAGCAGCAGCAATTCCCCAGAGGAAGGGATAGGACTTCTTCAAGGGACGGCAAAGAAGAAGGCTGGGCTGCTGTCTGGTGGGAGGAGGAAGTGGATTCAGCATTGTAGGAACATAGGGTTTCGTAGCAATTCCTACAATGGAGTTAAGGTCTAACTTGCCTGAAGCATGAGGGTTTATATCCATTATGGTTTGGTCTTGTCTAACGTAACTGAGGAGACCCTCATTACCCACCATATACGAATCCTTTGTTAGAGAGACCAGGTGGGCAAGGTAGTATCTTTTATTGGACCAACAACAGATATTCCCTCATCCACCTTGTGTCTCTAATAGCCTGGGACTGACATGGCTACAACTACACTGCATAATCCTTTGTTGGGATTCAGCTACGTCTGTGTCTTCCATGGTAGCTTGTGGCAGAGTTCCACACGTAATTATGAACTAAGAATATTCCTTTTTCAGTGTTAAACTTGTTGCCTATAAAATTCATTGACTGATTCCTTGTTCCTCTATTATGAGAATGGGAGATCCTGTTGCCCAATCTCCCTTCTCTATATTGTCTCCATCACATCCCTTCTTACACATTTCCTCTCTAAATAGTCCTAATCTTTCACACTCTCTTTATATGGCAGTATAGTACTAAGTTTTCCTCGCCCATCTCTGCATCCCCCCCGCCCCATCCCATCTGCTATATCCGTTTTGAGACAGGATGATCAGAAGCAAAACCAGCATTCTTGGTGAGAGCAGGTCAATTTAAATAATCAATCAATTTATTTCCCAAGACTTATGATTTCTCTCCCCTTTGAGCAGATGCTTTCATGGAGCTGTACACAGAAATGCTTCTGTCTTTCCCTTGAATGATTAGTTATCTTGGAATCCATCAATGTGTTGGAGAAACTCAAATTATTTTAACCCGCAGTATCCTGTACTCATCCTCAGTGGCATTAATATGCTATCATGTACTCTGCCCACACTCCTAGCTTTATCATCAGAGGTCCCTCGAAAGTTCTTCACACACCATTATTTAAGTTAGTGAAGATGACGATCTGAAAGTTTTGCCATTTTACTGTCCCTTGTAGAATGGAACTTCGTGGCAACCCACTATTAACTTCTATCAATATTGAAAACTCCCCATTTATTCCTACTCTGTTTCCTGTGTCAGCCAGTTTCTGATCCATGACAGTAGTTTGCCTCTCAGTCCATGACTACTTGGTTTCCTTAATAGCCCTCTCGTGAAAGACTTGTCAAAGGCATTTTTGAAGCCCAAATAAGTATCAATGGGTTCTCCTTTACCTACCATTTTGCTGACATGTTCAGAGTTCTGTTCTGGGGGCTGAGGCAACTAAGGAGGCATATGATAAAAGTCCATCGAATCACAAATGGGGTGGAGAAAGCAAATAAAGAAATGTTATTTACCCCCTTCACACAACACAAGAACCCGGGGTCACCTGATGAAATTAATAGGCATCAGGTTTAAAAACAAACAAACGGAAGTACTTCTTCACACAACACACCGTCAACCTGTGGAACTAGTTGTCAGGGAATGTTGTGAAGGCCAAAATTACAATTGTGGTAAAAAAGAACTAGATAAGTGCATGGAGGATAGGTTCATCAATGGCTATTGGCCAAGATGGTCAGAGATGCAACCTCATGCTCTGGGTAACCCTAAGCTTCTAACTGCCAGAAGGATGACAGGGGATGGATCACTTGATGATTGCCGTGTTCTCTTCGTTCCCTCTGAAGCACATGGCCCCAGCCACTAGCAGAAGACAGGATATTGGGCTAAATGGACTGTCGGTCTGACCCAGTATAGCTGTTCTTATGTTCTAGTAGATTAGATGCATGACTTTGTTTGTCCCTATTATGTTAATCTGGGCATTGTTATAACTAACTTTAATGATTGCTTAGACTGATTTCCTTGATGCTGAAGCAATGTTCATGCAACTGATTTCCTGAGTCACCCACAGTGCCTTTCTGAAAGCAAGGTACGTTTGCTACTCTCGAGAAGATGAGCTGATTTTAATAAGTGACTGCGTATTACTGCTAGTGGGTAAACGACATCGTGAGTTCCTTTAGAACTCCTGGATGTATCATCCAGGCCTGGTGACATGTTGCAATTTAGTAACTAATGTACTTCAACACCTCTGACCCCTCAGTCGGACAGTGGCTCCTATTAACCTAAAGAGTAGGTCTGGAGTAGCTCTCTCCCCAATACCCTTTGCATTGACATTCAGGTAATGATATCCATGCAAATAGTCATTTAGTTTCTCTGAATTGCTGCTTTTACTCCCTAGTAGTTCAACAAACCCGCCAGCTCTCCCCAAGCTTCCTGCTTCTGCAATATACATAGAGAATTCCTTCTTGTTTGTTCCTCCAGAGCCCCCCTAGCCCCCCTCTGACATGCCATGGCTCACACTCCTTTCTATTGGCAAATCTTTACTTTATCTTGCCAGTTACCCACACTGTACTATCCTGGCCAGTCTGCTCCCACAGGGTGACAAGCCCTGCGTGACTCCATTATGGCGGTTTACAAAAGCATCCTGCAAAGTAGTGTAGAGAGATTTCTGAACATTTCCTCCTTTTTGACTTAGGAGCCTTTTTTAGCCGCTTCCTCTATTTTTCGATACCCCTTCTCTATAGTTGATGCCACCGTGCTAGTTTTTGGTAGAAATCCTCCCCTGAGGACGTTGCATTCAATTATATTGTGCTCAGTATTACTCGTGGGTCAAGCAGTAATTATAGTTGAGACAACTCCTGTTTGTTCTTCGGACTAAGTTGAGAGTATCCTCTGCTCGTATGTACTCTAGAAATTAGCTAATACAATTCCCTTGGCTTCTGTCCCGCAGCTTGGGACAGGCTCTCTGCTCATTCCCAATGCTAAGGCAGGAATTAGCGAGATACAAGAGAACAGAGGGCGACAGTGATGATCTTCAAAACGAAAAGGTGGGATTTTCATAAGGGCCTCAGGGAGGTCAGCACCAAACTCCCATTGACCTGAGCACCTAATTCCCTCAGGCTCCCTCAAGCATCCCAGCCTAAGAATTGGGCAAACCCTCCGTTAATGGAAACAGTAGGCGTGCAGTTCCACACACAGAGTAGCAGCACCTTGCCAGCAGGAACAGGATATCCTGCTGCAGTTCTCCTGGAGCCACCCTGTGCCCCTTCCTGCCCAGCCTCTGTTACCCATATCAGCACGCTGATAGGGGCCAGCCAGTATATGAGAGAAGTGGTGAACAGTAAGATAGGCCCATTTCCCTGCTGTGTTAATACGGGTGGTAACACAAGGCAAACACCTTATCACCGAAGTGTACACACTATTATAAACTGATAAGAGACTTTATTCCAAGGAGCTGGTGTGAGGGCTGGGCTGGGCGAGCTCCTGCTTGTTCAGACGAGCCTACTGCTTAACAAGGTCTTGCGCACGACACTGTGCCATGGACAGCTGCACTTTTACGATGCAGAATGCTTTCTGAAGAGCCCCCTTCATCCAGATGGAGCCCCACACGCAAGCGCCTTTTTCACGGAAGGCAGGCATTAAAGCTGCAGCTCCATGGTGCACAAAACCCCCTCTTACTTACCCGTGTCAATGTCTGTGCGGTTAGAAAAAACATGACATTTGAAAAGGAACATCACTAACGGGTTTAGTGAGGATTAGTAGCAGAGCTCTCCTTACACGGAACAGCAGTTGGAAAGTTAACTTCAATTAGTGCCAACTTCACTACAAAAAGAGGCTAATTTTAAGACCCGTTTGTAAAGGTAAACAGATTAAATGCCATCCTAATACTGGACACACGGCTCGTACATCTGCCGTGAGCCTGCTGTGTATTGTGCTGCTCTCTCCACACCATCACAATAAAACTAGGACTTCTGCACTAGCCGTTTACGAAGGGGAAAAAACCAGGCAAGGATATTACCAAACAAACAAACCCTGACCCACATTATGAGAGTCTCTGATATGTGTTTCTCCATCTACGCCTCTGCACATTCGTGCAACTACAGCAGATTTCTAAAATGTTAACACAACAAGGTTAGCATCCCCACCCCATCCCAGGGGAGTGGTCTGCAGACCCCCGGGTGACTAAGGCCGAGGGGGGTCAGTGAGTCTACCACTAACATGCAACTGCTGGTAACCCGATTAGGAAGATACACGGGCCGTGCAGACAGAGAGAGAGAGAGCGCTGTTAGAGAGGTGGAGCACTGAGAGGGAAGCAAAGGGGAGAGGCGCTGAGAGGAGGAAGCTGCTGCTAGATGTAAATACCTTGGGATGGAATCTCTTTGAGCTCTCAGTTTCTTTTTCCTGTTAAAAATCCACAAAGAGGGTGTGTGAGTTGAGAAGTGGAGGATCCACATTGGGCCTTCGTCCACTTCTGTGCACGCAGGGAGTTTTCCGGGCTAGCATCAGGATGGCTCAGCAGGCAACACATTCCTATTTTCCTGGTGACGGACGCTCAGCCAGGAGGCACTCTCTGAATGAATGCCTGCCCTTCATTTCCACTTCAGTTCCACTCCCTAGAGATTCGCCTCTTCTGCTAAACACTGTGCAGGCCACCACCTCCGAGTGTACACACAGTCCATTGGGAGTAAAAGCACAGACCAGTTACGCAGCTATTTAACCCTCACATGGTGTGTTCAGCGCAGGAGCAGCAAGTGCAGGTGGAAGGGGACAGGTATGGACCCAGGACCAAATATCAGCATTTCAGAGAGCGCTTAAATGGATTTACCAGGAGGCGGCGTTGAGTAATGAACAGCACCCCACAGCATCCATCACCCTTCTGGGTCTTGACAAATAGTAACTCAGCCCTAGGTTACACACACACCCTGACAGGCAGGGCCCAGACAATATGTACCCAGTGTGAAGGCAGGTGCCACCCCCCCGAGAGAAAGGACAGACTACAGCCTACAGATCAGATGAACGGAAGCAGAATCACTAGGCTGCAGTTAATCTATTTGTTTAAAATGAAGTGTGCCCACTATTTTCCCTGTATTTGGAGCTACCCAGCACGGCTAACAGGCCAGAGTTGCAGCGAAGACCAACATACACGGCCAGATTGTCAGGAACAAGAGGGGGACACGCTGTCCCCTACAAAACAGTGCTACCATCACAGATCACCAGCACGCCTATGCAACCTGGAGCCTGCACATCCATGCATGCAAATACCCCATCTGCTGGGCACACATTTTTTGAAGGGTGCATATGGACCATTACTTTGAAAACATGCCCAAGGAGCGTTCACTAAGCCCTCCCACTGGAGCATGAGATATTGCGTTCCACACTTGGGCGAGCAAGCACACCGTTCAGCAAGCCTCAAACCTGCCATGTATTCCCACTATTTCCACAGTGGTCAGGTACCATGATGACATGTCAGAATAGCAGCTCTCCCAACCACTCAGTCTCCCACCCATTCCGGTCACACTTGGGGCTGTTGGATTCTCTACCATAGATGTGACGGAGAGCACAGGCACTGACCTGTGATACCACCTTGCAAACGGGGCAGAAGGAGCAGCTTCAGGGCACTAACCGGAGCTTTCGCAATCTTGGGTAACTGGCAAGGAGGGATTCCACCTCCATAACTGGGCTGTGGTCTCCTTCCAGCGAGAGGAGGCAGAGATGGGCAGCATGTCTCTTGAAGTGTGCATGTGCACAGCATGACTGCACGCCCCCTCAAGTACTTGGACACCATGGTCAGAGCATCTCGCTCCTTTTTCAGTCTCCTGCACTTCACTGGCTTCTCCAGGCATCTGGCCCCAAGCCCCTTAGGCACCTTCAGCTGTGCTGGAGAATCGCAGCAAGCCCTCAGGCCCAGCAAGGCCACACTTCACAGAGTTCTCCCACCGCAGAGGGAACAGACAAGACTGCACTCAGGAAACGTGCTAAAAACAGACTGAAATCCCATAGGGCCTAAGTGCTGGGTCTGTGCAGGGTGATGCCCAGGGACCTATCCAAAGGTCGTACCTACACTCCCCATGCCTGATCCTTCCCCCAGAGAGACAAGCTATCTTCTAGAATGCAATGAAGTTGCTAATCACGTAGAGAATTCCATTCTCCCGGCCCTGCCAAGCTGTGCTGCCTTCAGCTCCATCTGCAAGGGAGGACGACACTTGCCCTAGGGTCCCTAAAATAATTTAATACGTTTCTCTCAGATGGGGGAAAGCCCTGTCTTGCACACTGGTTGCCTCCGAGATAGCTGGACATTTACTGATAAAACAAGACCCTGTGCCTTGCCTCAAGAAGCAAATGTCACATGCCCAGCAACTGCAGCTGTTTGACCTTTCTAGTCAGCTACTACAATACTGTGCGCTTGGTTTGCCTCCAGGCCACTCAGTGAAAGCTCCCATTTACCCACAGCTTGAGCCGCTGCTCAGCTGATACAGTCACCTCTCCCCATGCTGTCGGCAGGGAGATAGAGGCAAGGCCGGGAATCAGACTCAGCTGTCAGGGTTACGGGCACTTTCTGGGAAGACGTGTCATTGTGCCTGGGAGGGGAGATGGCTATTTTCGTTCAGAAGGAAAATTCCTCTGCCAGGGAGAGGAACATGTCTCGTTCTAGCTCCTGGGCTGCTCAGCTCAAGGAATCTTGCACTAACGTGGGTACCCCAGCCATTCCTTTTGGGGAGCTGCCGGGGGGAAACAGCAGGATGCCAGGAGGGGCTCAATCATTTCATTGGGTGGGTGGTGGTTCTTGAGAGGTCACACTGCACCATAAATCCAAAGGGGAGGGAACAAGCAGCAGGGAAGAGTCTGCACACATAAAAGCCCAGAGAAGCATTGCAGTGGTGGTTGTACTGATTGATTTGTTGGGCTCACAGCCAGAGCAATGAGGGAATCCCTCCTCCTAGCTTCCTGTGGGAACCCACCTGTACATCCTGGCACAGCCTCTTCAGAGGTGGCGATTTGCTGCATATCCCATCTGACACCAGCTCCTCCTCCCTTCCCAAGTGCTTGACCACAATGCAGTTTTTCAAAGGGGAGTCTCTGCGAAGGGAAAGGAGGAGTCATTAGCCTGCTCCCATACAGCCATGGACCAGTTATACAGGCCGCTGCAGAGAGAATGAGGCTCTCACTGCACTGGCTGAGCATGTTGGAGCTGCACAGCTCTCTGAGGCCAACATGCTGATTATATGCGATTAGTTACTGCTGAAAGCAATCATTCCACCAGTAACGGCATGTGTTGTTACCCAGGCCTGCTTGCTCCCACAGCCGCTGTCTCAAGGAGCTAACTGGCAGAGCAGGGAGGGCACGGAGTCGTACTGGATTCACCTCGTGTCTCCCTCTAACTGAGCACCTGAGCTTCCAGCCTCAACATCTAACTGAAACAACCAAACAGCAAGGCTACCACAGCAAACGGCTCAGCATTCACCATTACTCCACTGCTGGGGAGAGACCTGCACCTCCATCACTTCTCCCACCACCACTCATCTCCCTTCCCTGTGTCATTGCCAGATCCGTGGACTGTATTTCCTAGCAGCTCAGGGAAGGAGCTTTCCCAGGCAACTGGAAAGGAAAAACTTCAGTCAATTGTCTGGGTTTTTGTTGTTTTTGTTTTGCTTTTTGCCAAACAAAAAAAAAAATAGTCAAAGAGCACCAGGTGAGATCAGCTTCCATCAATGGCTACTGAGCACATGTTACACACAAGACCAAATGGCCTGCACAGCCATAAGGTGCACAAGGTACAATATGCACATTTAGAACAGCAGCGCAAGGTAAAGAGGTGTCTTTGCAGTGTCTTTTAAGTATATATCTGGGCACACATTAGGACCCACCAAGTGGGTTGCTTCTTTCCAGACCCTTAATCACTCTCCAAATGGGTATTAGTAGGCTTAGGCCTATACCAAAAAGGTGCCTCAGCTGACCAAGATCCCCTCATTCCAGGCGAACAGGAACTTACTTGTCTTTACATTTCTGCAGGGCCTCGTCTGCGATCTGCTTCAGGTTAATCAGCTTATCACCTCTATAAAAGGCATCTACAAAACAGTAAGTGAATCATTAAACTAGCTCACTAGCCAGGGCAGCCTACAAATACTTGAAGGTCATTGGTATTAAGGAGGGGAATGAATGGTTCTGGGAGGATGACTGGAAGAGACCAAACGAAATGGGGAAGAGAATATTTGCGCAGGTGTCAGGAAAGGTTGCCTAACAAGATCAGTTGAACTACAGAAGACTCCTCCAAGGGAAGTGGTAAAATCCCCTCCTTGGGAGAGGTTCACATTTAGGCTGACCAAACACCTGGGAATGTTCTGTAGGGAACAATCCTATACTGTCAGAATGCAGACTGCACGATCTAATAGGCCTTTCCCATTTCTCTGGTCGATTAATAATATAACCAGTGCTAAAGAGAACATGGTTGGGCAAAAGGCAGAGGACTAATATGCAAATCTCACAGTACTCGAGATGGATTGACATCTTGCTTTACAAGTTAAGATGTGTAGCAACACATTACTGGACTTCTTCAAAATGCTGCAGTTTACTGGAGGAGTGGGAGGGCACCACATAAATGATGCATCCGGGAAACTGCATCAAGGAGCATCCAATTTATTTCAAAGAGAAAAGCTGACGCGAAGCTAGTTTTTGAAAATACACTTGCTATGAAGAGTTGGCAGCAACACAAGCCATTGAGCAAAGTGCACAGGCTGCTTTTAACTCTCCGCTGTTTATCAGGAAAGGGGAAACAGTTACTAAAGCGCATTTGCCAGCAGAAAGTACTCCGGAACTGGCAATTCTATTCAGAAACAACTCCTTCCTGCACCTCATTTGAACAGAATACCCCATTTGCAGGAATATATTTTTCCTTCATTAATAGTTAATCCAGTTTTAAAAACAACATCTTTCCACAGCTAACGCCGTGGTTACGGACCTGCAAGGTGGAGGGGAATATTTTACCTGCCGTAATGAGGAGAGAACAATTGGAATCGAGAATCCGTTCGCAAAGGGAGTCTGCTGAGAAACCTGCAAACTGACAAAAGAACACAATCATTCAGCAAGGGATGCTGAAATGCTGGGAATTACAGGATTCAAAAAGGCAACAGTGCGCCTGAGAGCACTAACAGATACTGCCAGAGGGCCAGTCAAATACCTGAGGCTCCCTTTGGAGAAGGGCAAGGTGATGGCCCCCTCCAGGCTGCTGCCACAGTACAGCTCGCCGAGCAAAGCAAAAAGCTGCTCCACTTTTAAACTCAAGTCTTTTAGCGAGGGCAAGTGGGATAGGAAATGGCACTTTAATTTTAGCCGCCATCCATCTCATAATCACTGCCCAGCTTACCAACTCTTCTCAGCCCTCTGTCACTCCGCCACAGGAAAACTATCTATAGCCCAAGCAGCCGCTCTGAATTTAGCATAATTCCCAGCAGTTGCTCCTACCACAATGGAGTGAAGCGCTCCAATCCTGGCACAGGCGAGCATGGCAACAACCAGCTCGATAATCATTGGCATGTAGATAGAAACTCTGTCTCCTTTCTTTACGCCTGTGAAAAAGAAACAGAAGGTATTTCCCATGCCGGCAGGCTGGTGGAACAGCTAAGATTTCAGTGACACGAGGCTATCAGAGATCTGTGCCCTGCTGCTCCTAGAGAAAGCATAGGAAACAACCACTACAGGAGATGGGAAATAGAATACAAAACCACAAACTAGCAGAATGTTAATCAACATCACTGCCACATGCAAAGAAGCTCTCAGTTTAAAGCTCAGCTGACAGGAGCCACTGGTTGAATGTTTAACCCCGTATGCATTAATGTGTTTAATAAGGATGCAAGGCCCCACTGAAGATTTCCAGTGACATTAGCTTGGAGAGTAATGACTGACTGGCATTGTCATCACAATGTATAAAGCCAAAGAACCAAAAGTGCTTACAAAGTTTTGTAGTGAAATGGCAACAATATGAATGCCAGAGATTTCCAAGCCATGTATATGCAGATGCACAAGTGCGCGCACACACGCTTTGCTTTTGTAATCACTGAAGTTCTTGGTAAGGCACCTGGAAAGGTTACTGCACCAGGGTGCCACTCTATGCAATGCCGCTTTAAAGAGGTACCAATGCAACCAGCTTCCGGTGCGATCATCAAAACCTCTAGTAAGTTCCTAGCAAGGTGTCAGTTATAACCTAACTAAACACAGTAATGGATTTAATAACAATAATCTCTAGCCCTTGTATAGTGCTTATCAGTAGCTCTCAAAGCACTTTACAGAGGTCAGTATCTTTATCCCCATTTTACAGTTGTGGAAACGGGTGCACAAAATACAGGCCTGTGGCAGAGCTGGGAACCCAGGTCTCCCAGGTCCCAGTCTGGTGCCCTCGCCCCTAGGCAATACCACCTCCCACATCAGAGCAGCATAAAAGTGAGCTAAGTCAGGTACCTTGTTCCCGGAGAACATTGGCAAATTGGCAGACCTTGTGCAACAACTCGCTGTATGAGATCTTCATGGAATCCCCGGGTTCGTTCCCTTCCCTGCAAAAACAGAGATCAAGAATTATTTGGAGAGGATTACAAGGATAAGCAGTAGCTGTGTAGCTTCAGCGCAGCTCTCAGCACAGCCTATAGTCTCTAATGAGCTGCCCTTCTGAGCAGAAAGGGCCAAAGCCTACCCTTCTCACCTCAGGCCAAACTTGCAATAGCAGTAGGATTTAATCCAGAGTCACAGCCAAGCTGAAACCCAGCTCCGGGATAGGGCAGCATGGATGGAAGCAATCAGAATTCCCTGAGCAGCACTGAATTTCCAGTCTCCGAGGGTGGGGAAGGTCACAAACAGTAATGATGGCAAGAGCCAAAGGCACCCCTGCCACAAAGAAACTCAAGCGGTGCATCCCTTCATGAGCACACGCATTGGAGAACAAAGCCCAGATCTGCAGCACTGCACCTTGCACAGGCCCACCCCAGTTGGGCATGCACACATGGATTCCTGGAAACCCAGGCCAGTGTCACCACTGGTGACTCGGCCACAGCCAGGACGGAAACCCCATGCCGCAACAGATGCAAAATGAAGGAGCAGAGTAGGACAGGGAAGGCTCCTCTCTTTCCCAGTACCGTTTACCTGACTGCTGGGGTAATGCGGAGAAGCACCCAAAGACTTTTAAAAAGCTCGGCCACACCGCAGTGCCCTGTCTGCAGTCCCCACTGGGTCTGCACTGACTAACCTGAATGCTCCCTGCCGCAGCCGAGGCACACATTCAGAGGCTCAGAACGTGTCATGATTGGCACCAGACGTGGTGATGGGATGAAAGCCGAGAGCTGTCACTCAGAGAGAGGGGAAGTGCTTGCGGCCATACTGGGCAGGGCAGCAAGACAACAAGGGCTTTGTTTTTAATTTGATAACATGCTGCATCCACCTCAGTGAAGTGCACGGGGTGTGGCTCATGGTTAGTCAAAGGGTTAACATGGGGGATGCAAACAATACCAGCCAGCAGACTTCCCACCCCACTGACCGGAGTTAGCGCCAATGGAAAGGAATATACAACCTGGGCCCCTTCCAACGAGATGGCACCCGGCAGTTCTCTACCAGATCCTGCCAGCACACAAGCGTCAGTCATCTTTCCAGAATCGTGAGTCTCCGGCTCCTTCTCACCTGCATCCAGGATGGACCCTACATGGCTCCAGAGAGCACGACAAGTGCTGTCTCTGGGGAGAAGGCAGAACCATACCTGCATGCTATCCCCAGCTCAGGGGAGCAGAGCCCTCCCTGGAACGGTCCCCTCTGACAGCCACTGCCCAAACCACAATGCTTGCCTGGTCTGGTGCAGCAAAAATATTCTAACGTGGGAGCACAGACCCAGCAGTTTAAAGCATCTGAAAATCTACAGCCTACAAAAGTAGCTGCTGAGCCTTACTCAAGCTGCGCCCTGGACACCCATATCTACACATGAAAGGACAGCTGTACCTACACAGGTGTGTGCATATGCACACATGCTGCCAAAGTACTACACCTATGTGCACACAGGTGTGTGACAGGCAACGGATCTGTCAATCAATGGCAACTGAAAATGGATTTCCGTCTTGATCACAGGTGCCAGCGTGGCCTCCGGCAAGAAGGAGAGAGTAAAATGAAGGGAGGGAAGTGAACTAATGATTAGCGCAGGAGGCTTGGGCCCTGTCAACACTAGAGACAATTTTGACACTTCCCACCATTGCTAAGACCAGTTCAGCTCTGCCGCCATGAGCAATACTGGGAACCCTTGTGTAGTCAGACCCACTTTGAGCGAGGTTAGGTGACAGGAGGTTTAACCATGGCAGCAGATGGCAACCCACTTGCAGTAGAGCTGTCAACATTGCCAACACAGGTGCAGATGAACTAGGCAATTTGAGTGTGGCCCTTGTGTAGACAGGATTTCAGGGTCAAGAGAAACTCGAGGAACTCTTCAGAGCTGGGGTAAAGCTGATGCAACTCAGCTGACTTGAAGGAGTTTCACTGGCTTAGACCAGGTAGGAACTTGGCCCCAGAATTCCATTCTTGGATCTGCCAGGGAGTCTCTCAGTGACTAAGTTGAATCCAGCCCTCTACTGAATGCGACTCTCTCAAAGGGAACAGAGAAGGGGAGCTGCTTCTTCCACCTACACTCAAGCAACAGGGCACAAGCTAGACACAGCCCTCAGAAGAGCATTAGCAGAAACATCCAGCAGATGAATCATGTTGCATGAGGAGGGAGCATGTCCAGAGCACAGGTGCAGCATGCTAGCTGGGTGCTCAGGCAGGCAGCACAGCATGCTCCAAGGCCAGCAGAATTCTGTCCTGGCCAGCAGGGCAGGTTTGCTTTAGCCAAGGACACAGCGAGCAGTTTGTCTGCTCCCCTGCTCCAAGCTGTCTGGGGTAAAGTGTGCCACATGCTGCCTATCAGGGAGTACGTACAACAGTCGCCCCACAAGGGGCTGGGAGGCTTAGCAAGCAAGTAAAGCCCTTGGATCCTCCCTCAATAGTTACTGAACTTCAGTGCTCACTGGAGTTGTTCCAGGATGGCTTGGCTTCCTGCCTCAAGTGTTACTTGGCTGCATTTAATTCCTGTGCCATTAACATATTATTACATCAGCAGCCCCCTCCACGCTCCCTCCCTGGCAACAAACTCCAAAGGAGCCCATTTGTTTCAGGCGAGGGTGGTGTCTGCTGGGGTAAGATGAGCCGATCACTACACCCTGGTGCAGCAGCCAATGAGAACAGATTACACTTCCCACCCTGCGCTCTGCCGAGGGTCAGACCAGTGGGGAGACTGCAACCCTGGCAGGCAGCTACAGGGCCAGAATTGGGAAACAGATCCAGAGATGCCAAGGCCAGAAGGGACCATTGGGATCACCTAGCCTGACCTCTCCTGTACAACACAGGCCAGAGACCTTCCCTACAATCATTCCCAGAGCAGACCTGTTAGAAAAACAGCCCATTTCACGATGGAGAATCCACAGCAACCCTTGTTCCAAGGGATAATTACCGTCAATGTTAAAATTTTACACCCTATTTCCAGTCTGAATTTGTCTAGCTTCAACTTCCAGCCAGTGGATTGTGTCAGACCTCTCTCTGCTAGACTGAAGAGCCCAGTATTAAATATCTGTTCCCCATGCAAGTACTTGCAGACTGTAATCAAGTCACCGGTTAACTTTCACTTTGTTAAGCTAAATAGACTCAACTCTGAATCTATCATAAGATATGCTTTCTAATCCTTTACTCATTCTCGTGGCTCTTCTCTAAACCCCCTCCAATTTATCAACACCTTCTTGAAATGTGGACACTACAATGGGACACAAGATTACAGCAGCAGTCACACAAGTGCCAAATAGAGGTAAAATAACTTCTCTGCTCCTACTTGAGATTCCCGTTTATGCAGCGAAGGATCGCATGAGCCCTTTTGGTCACAGCAGCGTTCAGCTATCATCCACCACAACCCCCAAATCATTTTAAGTTGCTGCTTAACAGGATGGAGCCCCCCATTGTCTAAGTATGATCTACATTCTTTGTTCCTAGATGTACACATTTAGCCATATAAAAACACATACTGTTTGCTTGAGCCCAGCCTAGCAAGCAATCCAAATTGCTCTGTCAGTGACAAGTTTACCACTCCCCCAATCTGTGTTTCACCTGCAAACTTTATCAGTGATAATTTTATGTTTTCTTCCAGAGCACTCATAAAAATGTTAAACAGCAGAGGGCCAAAACTGATCCCTACGGCAGCCCACTAGAAACACACCCATTCAATGATGATTCCCCATTTACAATTATATTTTGAGACCAATCACTTCACCAGCTTTTAATCCATTTAATGTGTGCCAAGTTAATTTTATATCTTTATAGTTTTTTTTAATCAAAATGTCATGTGGTACCAAGTCAAATACCTTGTAGAAGTCTGAGTATTTTATTTCAACACTAGTACCTTTATTAACCTGTAAGCTCATAAAAGAAAAAAAAGAGGAGGTGCTTTCCAGGGTGAATTACCCTCACCTTTGCCTCAGAATACCTTGCCTCGCTGTACGTATTAAAGTCCCACCAGAACGCAGTCCCCACACACAGCAACTGCAAGGAATGTACAAGTTCCCTTTGCCGTGGGGCCTGTATGTCAAATTGTCACTCTTAATCCCACAGAAAATTCACCCAGTCCCCCAGGAGCAGAGCAGCTAGTGGCCACTGATCACAGAGAAGCATTTTCCTAAGTGTGTGGATCACTCTGACTTCCTAAGACACAGCACTTGGACTTGTATTTTTAAAGTTATTTGTCTTCTTAATGAGCACATGGTACAATAGGTGAAACACTGGGGGTGAAGAATAAAGACTGGGCAGGATCAAAGCCTCAGCATGTACTTCTGTTTCTTTTGGGGTTTGTTTGGGTTTTTTTTTTTAAATCCTTTGATAAGAATTAGCTTCATCTGCTCACTGTTTAATAGGGTTTCACTTGACTCGAGAATGAGAACCTCAGGCCTTGTGATGGGTTTGAGGTGCAAAATTTAAACATCTAGAATACCTTCCCCATAATGTTTGGGCTGTTAGTTTGGTATGGGTCCATCTCTATAGAAAAGGCTGCACAAACACAATGTGGGAAAACCAGTCAGTGAAATTGGCTAGCTATTTTCATTACTCAGGCTGGGTGAACTTCAAAAATAAGACTGTATAAATGAAATTTACAGAGTTCTTACAGTTCAATAGCCTCATGTGTTAGTAGCACAGGCAAGAAATTGCTGAAGTGTGATTTTTCCTAACAGTGTTTTCTTTAAAACTATGAGTCAAGAACCAATTTTCAAAATTGTTACAAAGGAGAAACAAAAGCTCCTTGAAATACTTTACTAAATTAAATCCTTCTATAAAATGCCATTTGGACCTGACACTTTTCCAATCCACAGCACAGTTTGAATCCTGGCATTTAACTGTTACTTCATAACTTTATGACACCAGATGGATCACAGCATGAAGATTTAACACTTTCAAGCCCTTGAGAGAGTCATAGCTATGAAACACAGGGCTTCCAATCCTATGGTTTAGGAATTCCCATGCTGCATGTGCATATGTAACCCAATGGTGTGTGTTACAGGGCCCCCTCTGTGCCTGATCCACAGAGGATACGAACCATTACAGCCCGTAGCTACAGAGGCACAGTTCTTTAGCTCAAGCTGTAATAGGTCATGCTTTTAGCTCTGGAGGTCCCCAATACAGTCTGGGTGTGTTGGCCAAGAAGGCAGCTCGCTCTCACACACACACACACTACAGAGCCCCTGCTGAATTAATTTTCAATGATTTATTGACTGTACACTACAAAGCTAGTGACTGACCAAACTAAAGATACTCATGTCCCTAATTAAGCAGGAACAAACACACACAAGACTGCTCTGGGAGACGCTCAGGCAGCTGCCGGAGGGAGCAGGTCAGCTTTGAACTATGCTCTGAACTCAGATTTCCAAAAAGGAAAATGATTTCCAGAGTCAAGGGCCTTCCACTGAAGATCCCCACCCAGCAGCCCCCAGATACCCACTTCCAGGAACCGTTAACCTGAGCACATCAACAGGTGTCAAACAACATATTGGTGCATTAGAAGGGAGACAAGTCTCAGGTAATAGGTTTCAGAGTGGTAGCCGTGTTAGTCTGTATCAGCAAAAAGAATGAGGAGTCCTTGTGGCACCTTAGAGACTAACAAATTTATTTGAGCATAAGCTTTCGTGGGCTAAAACCCACTTCATCGGCTGCATGCAGTGGAAAATACAGTAGGAAGATATATACACACACAGAGAACATGGAAAGATGGGGGTTGCCATACCAACTGTCTAGAGAGTGCCAAACTCCACAGGGCTCTTAGCTCCTTCTCAGCAGGCGAGGAGGGAGCCGGCAGGCTCTCCAGAGCATGCCTGCAATGTGCTCCCTGCAGCTAACCCAGTTCAGCAAGCCAGCCACCAGATTCTGAGCAGCTGTGGCACAGCAGTCACCCCTGGAAGTATGCCACAAGAGGAGTGAAATAGAGGAGGAGTTAAAGGCTGAGGTATCAGTAAAGCAGTATGGGACCACTCCGGTAGATGAGATGTGGTCAGCTGGGAGCAAGAGGTACATAGGAATGGCTGCCACCCCAGGGAGAGGTGGGGAAAAGCCATCCCTTAGCGAGGGATCAAAGAAGGATCTATTATAAAAAGAATATCCGTAGAAGCCTGGGAGATCTCATTATGGGGGCAGGGGCTGGTTTGATTAGCTGAGGTATTTTATTCTGCTGCAGGATCCCGGAGCTGGAGGAGCCAAGGACCTCTGTTATTTGAAGCAGCATCCCAGCCCCAGGTTCGATTGGGAATCAAGTTTAACAGAGCTCTTGAATACGGCAAAGGGCAACGAAGGCCAGCCAAGCTGTTAGCATTCAACACCCATTCTCCCTTCAGCACAGGGCAAGCACAGAGCCCTTTCTCCACAGCCACCTTCACTGCAGCATTCTTCAGTCATGGAGTGCTGGCTTCATCTGCAACAACTGGCAGGGTGACAAACGCGCTGGTGAGAAGTCTGGAGGGGCCCCCGGGTGTGAGGAAAGGTGGTGTGGGAAGAAGAGCATGGGGACTAATGCCTCACCTAGAACCAGCAGCTCACACCAGGAGAGGGGAAGCCAAGAACCTGCCCCCAAATGAGTCACAGGAATAAACGTCAACATCTCAGTGCACTTTAGGGCACGTCTTCACTGGCAATGTTAAAGTGCTTTAACGTGGCTTGTGTAGTCCTGGCATAGCGCTGGGAATAGCTTCCGCGAGGGGCGTAGCTCCCAGAGCTGGGGCACTGTCTACACTGGCGCTTTACAGCGCTGAAACTTGCAGCGGTCAGGGGAGTGTTTTTTCACATCCCTGAGCGAGAAAGTTGCAATGCTTGTAAAGTGCCAGCATAGACAAGCCCTTAGATTACCTTGTAAGCTACTGTTTGTGTAACCTGCTTGAGCAAAGGTCAAACACAGCCCCACCCCCGTGTTTACACTCCACAAGCAGCCATGGCTTTTATCAGCAGGGATCAGGTCTGAGGGGGATGTCACCGATAAGCAGGTGTAAGGAGAGAGGGGTTGTTCAGGCTGGGCGGGGGAAGGATAAGGAGTAACAAGATGAAGCTGAGCAAAGGAACAGTTTCCTGGAAGGGAGATCTGCCAGGCTGTGGGACAGTCAGTCTCCCAAGGGAGGTGCAGCAGGACCTGAGGCACAGCCATGTTTTGGGGCCCACAGAGAGCCCAGCAGGAAGCCAGCATAAGGGTAGAGCAGCCAGACTGAGCCTTTAAGAACATCTCCCCCATCTCCCTTTGGCCAACAGTACGAGGAGGAGGGCACACACCAGCTAGAGCAATGATTCTCAACCGATTTATCACTGTAGGCCACAAAGTGTTACCTGGGCTGCAGGTTGAGAACCACAGTGCCCACCACCTAACCCTCCCCACAAACTCCTATGCCCAGCGCTCTCCAGCCAGAGACCACTCCACAGAGAGGGGCCAGGAGCGGAGAGCCAGGCGTGGGGGCAGGGACCCCGACCCCAGACCCCGCCGTGTGGGGCCGTGCAGCAGCCGGCAGCCCGGACCCCACCGTAACCCTGGACCCTGTTGTGTGGGGCTGGGCAGCAGCCGGCAGCCTGGACCCTGTGCCCGCCGGGTGGAGCCAGGACCCAGAGCCCCCGTGGCCTTTAGCACACAGCTGAGCTGGGCCACAGCTGTGTGCTAATTGGGCTGCATGCAGTTGCAAACCGCTGAGCTAGAGGCAGAGGCCCAGCCAGTGCCAGCTCTGTGGCCTTCTGCCCGCTCCCCACCCTACATGAGGGAGGCCCATATGTGAACTCCTAGGGAGACACCATTAAATAGGTGGCTGGGGACAAGGGAGGGAGGGATTTCAGGAAGGTGTGGAGAAGGACGGGACAGCTCCCAAGGGAGGAAGGACCCCTTGGAAGAGGTGTTCTCTAGCTACCAGGGAACAAGAGGGAGGGAAGTCCTGTTCCCAGGTTGTGTGACAAGGTTGGATATACACACAGTTTGTGTGGATGGAGTTACAAATCCAACGTACCAACAGGCGAAAATAAAACTTGCCTGAATGCTCTGGGCAGTCACGGAGGCTGTTATTCTGGACAGCTGATAAACAAAGCTGGGGGCATAAAATGACAAGTTAGCCTCAAAGCCATGAAGTTTAGACACTGCCACTAAATTGAAATCTAGCCCCTCTGCCAACCCGTGGGGTTTTACAATACAGAAAGATACAATTTGTAGCACGTTTTTCACTCCCTTGCACTGGGTGACAGCACAAGAAAGTGACCAATTCTGCAGGGAAACAGCCACTCTGACCATATACCCAATGCTGTCAAATGCCCAGCATGAACTAGCTGGGAAAATGGAGACAAATGCCTATAGGGGGGGAAAAACCTTTTCTGACTGTGCTGACAGCGTCCCTTTAGCTGACTAGAAGAGCTCCCTAAGGCACGAGAGGGAAAACGTAACCCGGTTATAAATGCAAGAGGGAAGTACGCAGTCTTTGGACAGGAAATGCTGAAAGAGGCCTGAGGTACACAACTGCACAACAGAAAGCTCACATGGGAAGCCAGAAAGCCAGCCCCTGGCCTGCAGCATGACTCAGCAGCACAGACACAGGAACCTTCAGGAAGGTTTGGTCAGCACCACAGAACTTTTATAATCAAGTCACAATGTGGTAACTGGAAAACCCTCTGTAGCCTAGGGACCAAGCCAGTGCCCAGACCTGGGGCTGTACAGGCGGTCATCCCTCCGCTCTCCCAGTAGCCCTTCCCCTGAGCACAGGCACAAGCAGAGGGGAGAAGCTGGAATCAACTGCTCATCTACTGGAGACCAGGTATACCCCTAACCAGTCTATAGTGCTCTGAGGGATAGTTATCCAACCAAGGGGGATCAGAAAGGCTTTTATCAACCCACTATACAGAGCTACAATTTAATAACTTGAAATACCAAATGAAGCTGCTTGAGACATGATTTCCCCAGCCAAGATGGACGAGAGACGCAGAAGCAGCCGATGTAACAGTAATGCCAGAGTCTGGGAAAGACTTGTGCCTCTAATGGGCCCACATTCCTAATCATTACCTAAGAAGATGGGCTGAAACATTCAGCTAAAATCCTCTGCAAAATGCATTAATAGGGATCATTTAAGATTATGATGAAATGAACAACCAATAGATAAAGGGAGAAGGTTATTTTCCCTGGCAAGCGCAACAGAGAAACACTGGCCTATTGTTCAGTATTGATGCAGAAAAGACAGACTTTTCTGTGGGTGGAGTGAAAATGGGTCCCACAGAAAATGGGAATTGGCACAAAACATTAAGCCTGGACAGAAGCCCTACAGGCCATGCAAAGAGAAACCAGAAACAGATCAGATTGAACTGGGTGTTTAATACACGCCATGGGAGACAGCCTCTCCGTTTGATGCAGAAGCTCTCTCATAGACTGCACAGAGGAATGAAACGTACTGTAGCGGATTACTGACTGCTACACTCAAGGACAGGCCTCAAATTAGTTAGGGACCAGATCTAATAAGAGCCGTCTCCTAATGGGGAGATTCTCCCCCTTCCTCATCTACTAATGCTGAGGTTCCACATCTCCTGCCTCTCCCCAACCCAATACACACCAGCTACTTAAGCAAACACCTGAGGTGCTCTGGCTTTCTACAGTGACAAATGAAGGGAGTACTTTTCATTAGGAGTCTTGCCAAAAGGCCTGTTTCTGCCCACCCCCAGCAGTCAGCCTGACATCTTATTTCCTCTTGACAATGAACACAGAGGTTTCCGTTTGGGGGGAGCGGAAGTGGATTTGAACATCACAATTTGTAGGGGAGGTTTGGCACAGAAGTAGTTCCTAGAAGTTTTGACTAATTTGGCAACCCTTTACTATTTGAATGTTAGTGCAAGCAGAGCAGCAGAAAGCACCCCTGCAAAGCTCAGCCTGGGCTACACACAGGAATAGCACTGCTTTAACTATACTGGCTCTAAATCCCCTTCCAGTCCATGCAATCCCCTTGTGTGGGCATTCAAACCAACTGAAACTTTCCACACAAGGGAGTTGCATGGATTTCACTAAGTAGAGTCAGGCATTCTCTACACACAGACTTGCAGCAGTTTAACTAAAAGTCAGTCTAAAGCATCATGTTAGTTAAACAGGGCAGGTTTGTGTGCACACCTGGCCTCAGAAGCCAGTTTACTTCAATCGGTGCAGTCTCACCGCGCAGATCAGGCCTAGGAGACTACTTCCAAAATGAAGTGGTTGCACAAGAAGCGTCTGTGTAGGCAGCGGCCTTGGCACAGCCAGCACATCATTGAGAAATGATCTCCTGAGGCACCCAAGCTTTCAGCCCCCTGGGTTGGGAGGGGACTGGCACTGGCAGCAGGATGTTTTCTGAAAAGGACCCTCAGCTTTGGATATGACTGTCCCCCCGGTCCAGAACACTCCTTATATAGCACCTGGACGAGCCGCAAGGCCCATCAATCCCCTGGAAGTGGGGGTGGCGGGGTACTTTATTTTCCTCTGTTTGGTGGTTGCTATGGCTAACTGGTTGGTTGGTGATGTGGGCGGGGAGTGACACCAGCTGGGCTGGCTGTTTTAGTCTTGATAGGCATTTGAACAGATCATATCATTTAGATTATGTGCAAACGCCTGGAGCTCTGTATGGTATCTTAACCCTTTGCCTGCTGGCCCTGCTAGCTCAGTGCTGCTCAGACTGACACTCAACCTCCGTGACGAGGTTAGGAGAACATGGCTGACTGTTTAGGCCCATAACATAGTCCATTGTAGTCTTGTTGGAAGAGGCCTTGGACAATTTAGCCAAACTCCCAAGGGGACTAAATTTACTAACCAGAGGCAGAAACAACAGAGAAGGGAAATGCCACTAGTGAGGTTCAGAGGCAGCAATCTAAGGAGAAGTCCAGCCCAAAGTGCTGAGGTTCCTAGCGAGGAGCTATTCCTGGCCCACCAACATGGGCTGCACAGTAATACAGACAAGGCCCCTTTACCCATGGGTAAGAAGCATGAAGAACGTGGGAGCTCTATTATTTGGAGTGGTGTGTGAACCTCCATTTGTTCGATTCTGAGTGGGTGGTGGCTCTATGGAACATTAAGGGTTAACTTGGTCCTGGTGGGCTCCAGAGGGTTGCAGGAAGGCAGACAGTTAACCCCATTATAGGTATCAGCTCCTTCAACAGTAGCCCCTCCACACTCTTGACCAAGGCTCTGGCTGGCCCCACTTGTGAGCTGCAGGTTGACCAGGTTCAAGCGTTGCAGGGCAGACTTTGAATAGGACAGAAGACTGCCTGTGAGCTGAGAGAGACACAGACCGGGGGCCAGGCTGACAGAGGCAGAAGTAGAAGCTGTATAGGTAGACCCGCTCGCCCAGCCCCAATGTTGGGGGGGCCTGGTCAAGTGGGGCCTACTTCCCCTGGCAACAAAAGGCTACATTTAGCTCAGATATGTCTGAAGCTGTCCCGAGTCACTGAGATTTCATACCCGTCACAAGCTCCCAAAGAGATGCCTATTAGCAGCTGTGGTGATACAGATGGTAACCAGGGGGGGTTGTCGCCTGGTCAATCCAGTCCAGAAGTGGAGTGAAGCACAGGACTGCACTCACAGAAGGAAAGCAAAAGTGCCTGCAGAGACAGAAAGGGCAAAGGTCCAGCTCACCCTTAGCTGTAACAAGTTCAGACCCTCACACGGCATTGCAGCTTCTGTGCACCTGCTGTTGCAGAGGAAGCACAAACTGACCCAGCAAACATTGCTCTGCCTGGGCGCTGCTGCCACTGTTGATGCTGTGCATCAACAAAGTGTGAACCAAACCAGTTGGTGTGTTTCACTCCCTGTTTCTAATGGTCCTGGTAGCAAGAATCCAGAGTTACCCAACACAGGGAAGGAAAATGGTATTTCCAAGTGTATATGAAGTTATTACAAACAGAGGATAAGAGACACCAGAATGAACACACTACTCTTACACAGTGCATTTCATCAGTAGATCTCAAAGTGCTTTACAAAGGAGGTCCATATCATTAGGCCCAGTTTACCAATGGGGAAACTGAGGCAGAGGTGAAATGATTTGCCCAAGGTCACCCAGAAGGACAGTAGCAGAGCTGAGACTAGAACTGGATCTCCAGAGTCCCAGTCCAGTGGGTTATCCACTAGGCCACACTGCCTCCCACCCCCAGTGCCCATTCCATTCTGCCCAGCAAGCTAATTGTCTGAAGGAGAAGAACAGAGCTTCACAGCACAAACTTCACAATGTATCTGAAAACTAAGTGCAATTCTAACGGGACTTCTGGTGTCCCTGCTGCTGGCCGCAACCACCTTGCTGGACGAGTTATCTGTGGATATTGTTAAATGTCAAAAGCACATTTGATTTTTAAAATTTCAGCCCCAACTCTGCAATCGGATCTGCACAGATTCACGCCCAAACCCATGCAGAACCCCACGGGATTAACCTAGGTAAGGATTTTTTTTAATGTCTTTGTCATGTCCCTTTAAGCCTAAAAGGATTTCTATCACCTGCAAAGGTCCTTGGCACTGCCTTTACGAGTAACACTTTACTAATGTTAAAATGCAACCTACAGTCATAAGCAGCAAACAGAACCTGTCCACGCACAGAAAAACCAAGCAGGCAGCTCCCACCCTCCTGTATCAGAGTCAGCTCTGCATTAATATGATGCCTTTTGGCCAGTCTAATTAAAGCAAGGCAGGAAATTCTGGGCCATTTACATTACTTACAGCATCCGATGAAGTGAGCTGTAGCCCACGAAAGCTTATGCTACAATAAATTTGTTAGTCTCTAAGGTGCCACAAGTACTCCTGTTCTTATTACTTACAGCCTTTCAGAACTTGAGAAACTGCCAGGAGCTTTTAAGAAAATTACACTTGTTCTTTCCAGTCCAAACACTGCTCACTGCTCTGCACTCTGGGCTGCTCCTGCAGCCCAGAATTCACCCAGCTTGAGATGGACGCTGCTCCAGAATGCATAGATTTGTCTAGTGAATATCTAGATTGGCGGGATTATTTCATCTTGTTTGTGGAGCTATGCAATAAAATTCACTACAAGTAGCAGATTTCGCTGGACTGTAAACTCTGCCTGGACACCACTGATGAAGTCACCACAGAAATTCTCTCCCCAGTGGATGGGGCTCAATTACTAACTACACATTCACTCAACACACACCTCTGTAGCTAGCAGCCAGCATACGCACATTAGTGAAGCAGAGCAGACAAGCGTTTTGCATGGCCTTCGTTTCACACTGGACAGTAGGAAGGCTCCGTTAATCCTACCTTCTCTAAGGACCCATTAACGCCCCTTACAGAAATGCTTCCAGTTACACCTTTGTATTTCACCAAGCAAAAAACAGAGTTTCAGGTGAAGAACGTTTAAATCAAATATATAGGCCGGGGGAAGTTTCCGTCTCCCCATCCATAACTTTGGGTTACACGACTCTGCTAACCTAACTAGTAACTACACCCGGCCTAGAGAATGTATGTTGTGCCTATTGGTTGATACCCAGTAAGCGCCGTTTAGAGGAAACACCTTAATGCTAAGCCTTTTTTAAACAATGTATTTCATTCCCAAAAGCTTGTTTTCAGGGCAGGTCTACAATTGTGATGCTTTCTCAGGGCCATCCAGAACTATAGGTGACCTTGTTACCTTTCTCCCTTAGCAAAACAGATTTGTTGGTGTTAAACTGATGACAGCTCCCTGTAACTAGAGCCCTGCATGGATACAAAATTTGTACCTGCATCCGATCCACAAACATGGTCCGCGGATATCCACAGATTTGCAGCGCTCTACCTGTAACCCATTTGTTAGCCAGCCAAACTCCCTGGGATTCTGCCAGCCCTCCTAGCCTCGCAGGAGACACTGAATATACCCTAATCCCCAAACCCTTTGGAAGAGCACTCCTCTGCATTATGCAGCTCATCACTGGACACTCACAGACCTCCGCTGTCTCCCATGTGTTGATTTCACAATGCTTAATTTACATTAAAGGCAGGGAGATAACTACCTTCCCTCCTGTCTGGAAGAAAACCTGTTTCTCCCTTTGTTTGGTTACAAATGTTAAAGTATATCAGTAACTATTCATAATTCTTTATTTAGCGTTAATATACACGCTTTCACAATATATTAATTACCAGTGTGATACCAGCTTTCATTTGATACCTTACAAGACACTTGTAATGTAAGAAAAATGCTCCTTGGATTAGTCAAAATCCAGTGATTAAGACTTTTGAATTAGTCTTGTTACGAATGGACAAGCAAAGGAATAGTAACAGTAATGTTTAATCGATTTAAGGATATTTACTTTGTATATTTGACATGCAATGCTGACCATTTGTGTTTTAACAGTTTATAAAGCTTTAACCTTTTGAACCCCAATGTGTACTGTCCTTGAATAATTGTCTGACCCCACAGTGAAAATTTAAAATAGATAAAAATCTTTAAAAATGCTTAAAAATAAATCTGGATATTATCCACCACAATTATAAAACCTGAAAGTCACATTCTGCCAAGCCTACGTATAAGTGTGGTTATAGATAGCAGCCGCACTATTGTACATGACTTTAACCCCAGCGACTCCCTTGCTGATTCAAGAACACAGATTCTGACATTCTCCAGCACAATCTGTAGGTCCAAATCTTGCACATATGGGTTTGTACTTTTCTCCATCTGGAAGCCAAGGGGTCAAGTTCTAACCCACAGAGTTTATTATAAATCAGTGACACAGAAATATGGGAACGGACAGACTAGATCAGACCCGAGGGCTACAGCTCAGTGCCCTGCCTCTGACCATGGCCAGCATCAGATGCTTTAGAGCAGTGATACTCAGTCTGAGGCTCTCAAGCTGCCAGTGGCTCTTTTAATGTGTCTCCTGTGGCTCTTGGCAGCACATGATATTAAAACACTCGGTGTCTGAATACAGAGCATGACAGTAAATGAAGCAATGAATTCACACTGCAGCCTGTGGCTCTTTTGGGTAATGTTAATGGCTAATTTGGCTTATGAATCACTGAGATCTGATATGACTGCTGTAGAGGAAGGTGTAAAACCCTGCCATAGCAGATGTGGGATAATCTGCCCCGCATATAAGTCTGACGCTGATCTCTCAGAGATTGGCTTCATGAGGCTTAATATCTCTGCCAATATTTGTCAACAATAACAGTTTTAACTTCTTATCCATATTATCTTGTTCGATTCAGCGGGTGACAAACTAGTTTACCAGCTGCGCCCCCAAACAGCTAAAGAGCAGGGAATGTATCTGCAAGAGTGTCCTTAACTAGGCATGAGCCTCACATTAAACCTTGAATATCAACTGATCTGTGTATCATCCATGTGCTTTCCTTGCCTTGCAGCAGGTAGGGGTAGACAGTGGCTCTCCGGAAGGCTGACAGATTAGCAATCCCGTTAGAATAGAGGTCAGTGAACCTGAAAAACTTGCTGCAGCAATGCTGGGCAGTTATAAAACTGTGATTAAGGTTTGTTTGTTTTTTGCAGCTCACAAAAAGCTCTACTGGACAAGTGACACATTCCTTGGAAAAGGAAAAAGGGATGCATATCACAGAGCATCCAATAAATAGAAGATACTTGGGAAGACACCAAAAGAAAAAAGAAAAAATCAGGAAGAAATTCTTGAGCTAGTTATCTGAGAGAGACATTTTAACTGATGAGTTTGAGTACATGATTGTCCCAAATCAGCACTGGTTGGAAAGAATACTGCACAGAAAAGCCAGTTCTTATATATGGGAGTGAAAATAAAAGGATTGATTTGCCAGAGTGTCTGTAATTTTTCCTCAAATCCTGGGAATCTGTGCAATAAGTACCAGGTGCATCTTGGCACATGTTCCAGAAGATTGTGCAACTCAAGGCTCTCTCTTTAGTACTGCGTACTACACGAATGATGGTTTCTCTTGTGTGTGTGTTACTTTTTCTGTACGGTGGCCCATCTCAATAGCTTCAAACAGCGGGTACATCCTGTTAGAAGTTAATCAAGATGTCAAGCTCTATTATGTAAACAAATGACAAGTGTTGAGAGTCTCCTAGAGAGGATTTTATTTCTGTCCTCTTCATGCTTTGGAGCCATTTACCTGCAGGATTTAAAAACCTTTTGCCCAGAACACGTAGGAAGCTTCCCCAGGCAAGTGCCAACCCTTTAAAATAAAAGCTTAGATTCTGTACAAAAGTTTCTGGCCTTCATGTTTGAAGGGTTATCTTTGTAACCATAAACCAAGGTTAAACCAAGGCAATGTTCAGTCTGCAGACAGACTGCTCCAGTGCCACTGCTGCTACCCAGACCTTCCACAAGCTGCACGAGCGAAAACTAGCCAGTCTTGTTAGTTTAACAATGCTGCTTTTCAGATCCAGGTGGACAGCCCTGAAGTTGACATGCGTCAGGTCAGTTTCATTCCTCAACAACTTACAAACATTCCTAACTGCAGAGGCAGGTGTGGGAACTATTCTCAGGGGAAGGGAACTCAAAAGTGAAGCCCAAAATGTGAGGGGGGAGAGCCCCCTTCTTCCCTCCTTGCAGCCATCATGAGGCTGGGGAAGGTGTGAGGTAGCAAAGATTCAGCACCTGCACAGAAACCAGGAGGTTGGAGGAAAGAAGGGGGGCAGGGTATTGGGAAGGACAGAGGAAGAGAACTTGATGTTTATCAAACACTAACAAAATAACATAAGAGAAGGAGTCCCCAGAGCAGGGTTCAGGGACAGCACCCTCGGAGGAATCCCAGCACGCTTCCCTTTCTCAACAGGCAGAGGGGTCGGGAGATGCCGTCTCACTGATGCACTGTCCCCGATTGGTGAGGTGCCCATATCTCTGTGGTTAATAGGTTTAGTCCTCTGGCTATTGCATGTCTGGTACAGTTTCCAAGATCTGTGGGGTACCTGAAGGGGGAGGCTGGAAAGGTCTGGCGTTAGAACAGAAATAAAGTAGTCAGAAAGCTTTAGGGGAAAACAAAGGAAAAATATGCAACAAAAGGTAGGAAAAAGGAAAAAAGCAGAGGGTGAAGACAACTCAGGAAGAAATGTATCGTATTCTGTGAAAGGCAAAAACCCGGGGAGCGGAAAGAAGGAAAGAAAAGAAGAGAAGGTCTCACAACTCCAAGGGATGTAGTAATGCGGGTTAGTGGAGCAGGATTCAGATATACTACTAGATGGATTTGCCTAACATTTTGTGGCATTTCTCCAGCTCCGTAATGAGTCAAATACTATTCAGTAAGTAGATTAGCATAATATTGGTGAAATTAGCCTATGAAATTTTATTTTCTGCTATTTGACCAGCCCTGGTAGTAAGTTATAGTCAGGAAACCATCCCCTACACGGAACTGACAATATGCTACACACAGACGCAGCAAGAACTGTTAAAATGTCAGGAACACGGTGGCTCAAGCAATTTTTTGCCCCGAGTAGCAGGCTTATTCCTAGGACTAGGAGGGGTAATGTGCATTTTTCAAGCCCTGTTCATCAGTGACTGTGTTGACTATCTGCTCCTGGATTAAAGTCTTTGTATACAAACACAGATGACTTGCACAAGATTGAAGTGTTAATGTATATTCCGAAAGCCTTGTGTTGGACGCTGTCACTCTCTTTCCAAGCTCCAGTCCCTCCCCATACTCACCTCTCTACTTCCCCAGGTCCATTTCCCCCATGCTTCGTTTGTCCATGCCCAGCAAAGAATGAGGGTCATTAGAACAACTTTATATTTTGCATAACTGGGCTTTTGGGACAGCACCAGCAAGAAACTGATGTGTGTTATAATATGGAACCATTTTCATTCTGCTGGTGCTAGGAAAGTGCTACTTACATAACTGCCACCAGCAACTACAAGATTCTCCCATCAAGACATCCAAAACATGGGAAGGGAAGCATTTGGAGGAAGCTAAGCAAAAATCCTGATGTGTCCAGTACTCTGTCACTGAAGATATTTTATTTTCCTCCAATACACAACAGAAACCCGTTGCTCTAAAATGCACTGCTCATTTTGCAGGCATATCTATGACATTAGCAAGTATTTAAGTGGATTACATTGCAGTAGCTATGGTGGTACATACGCCATTCCTATCTTAGTAAGTATCTTACTTGTGGCTCTCTTGTCTGCCCAGAATAATTTCATCTCAGAGATCTGTATCTGTTTTCTCTCCAAGGTTAATTTCATAATGAGGACAAATAGTAATTTAGACGAGCTTTCAGCCAGTCATAGAAACTGAGTTTAATCACTTAAAGCCTGGCACAAATCCATGCAGACAGAAGACAAGAGATTCATGTCTATTTATCTTGCCACGGAAAAACACCATGGTAGAAAGAGAAAAAGTTACCCACATCTGCATGTGCCTTCAAGGTGCAGATTGGCTCATTCTGTAGCTCAAACCGTACTTCATATTTTCTTCTTTTGAACGTTCACTCAACTTTTAAAAATCTTCCATGAACAATTTAATCTACCACAGTGTTATTCACTACAGCCAACCAGCAAAGTTACAGGTGGAAGCAACAGTGAGTTGTATACAGAAACAACAGGTATACAAACTACCACCTCCGAAAGGAGAGTCATGCGGAGAGCAGGAATTCCTTCATGAGGGTTTCCAGTTCTCAAACTCTGGCCAGAGTTCTCCTCACTTGGTGCGCTAAGAAAGATGGCATCAAAGGTAGAAGTTAGCCTAAGCAATTTAATTGTAATGTCTGCTTTCCAGCTCTATGAGATAGGTATATCTCCATATATTAAAATTAACTACTAGCTGCACCACCAACACACTCAGAAGCTGAGCCCAGCCCTGCCCTCCCCAGTGACTGGGTACACCAGTATAGCCATCAATGGACACTCTGGCTGCTACAGTACTCTAAGCCAAAAAAACCAGAACTAGGTCGCCCACCGATATGTGCCTATTCCTAGTGAGAACACAGACTTCTACAGACTGATTGTTTCTGCAGTTTCCACAGCTCTGCCCAGGGGGTCTGTAACTTGGAGATTGAGCTTGTTGGTGGGTGGGCCAGAAATCTCAATCACTCTCTTTCTTTCTGGGAGTTTTTAACTTTCTTCTTTGGGTAGGGACAGCAGAAGTGGAAAGATAAAGTACTTCTCCATTACCCTCTTATTAAATTAGCTGATTTGACAAACTGACATTTTCCTCTGTATCTTAGTATCATAGAATATCAGGGTTGGAAGGGGCCTCAGGAGGTCATCTAGTCCAACCCCCTGCTCAAAGCAGGACCAATTCCCAGATAGATTTTTGCCCCAAATCCCTAAATGGCCCCCTCAAGGATTGAACTCACAACCCTGGGTTTAGCAGGCCAATGCTCAAACCACTGAGCTATTCCTCCCTACCCCCGCATATCAATTGTATTGAGCCCAGTATTCCCTTTGGGGGAGCCCCTCTCGCCCTATGTTTCACGAGTGCCCATTAGGTCACACAGGATCACTCCTTCCCTCTCCACTGGGTTATTTCCCAATTGCAAGCTCTGTACTTTTGTGCATAGGGACATGTAAATGCTCTTGGTTGATGGTTGCTTGTGTTATTCAAACTGGAGCAACATGTCAGGTTTTGAGGTGGAAAAGAAGCTCCACTTCCCAGCTAGGGGGGAAACTCCCTTAACAACCCTAATTAAACCTTGGCTAGACTGAGAAAGGTGTTTTTGTTTGTTTGTTTTTTATTTAAAGAGTTAGTTCACACATGGGTTGACCATTACCAGCCAACATGTTTCTGAAGGTATTAAAGTCTGTCTACGCCTGATGTTAGCACATAATTTAAAAAAAAAAAAAAGTTGGCAAATGTGTTTTAGATTTTTTCTTACTTGAGAGAATGCCTCAGTTTGAAACCAAGGAGGCTGGCACCTTGTTTGCTTAAGGGCCTGATCCTACAGTTGTGCTGAGCACCCTCACACCCACTGAAATCAATGGGAATGGAAATCACAATACGCAGAAATTCAGCACCCTTCTTCATACACAGCTGGCTTGGCCTGTCTTCTCCTGGCACTGTGGGGAACATACTGCCCTGCCTATTTATCAATCACACTTGGCCTGGAGCACTTTCCACACTTGAGGTATCAAGGACATTTGACTCTTACTTTTTTCACTGGTCACCTTTCTCTGGTTTGTCAGGCTATTGTTTATCCTCAGTCTTGTTCCACAAGGAATCTAGGATAGACTATTCTAACACTGTTGTCAAAACCAAATGGCTCTGTTGCTACAAGTTGCTCCTCTTCTCTTCTTTGCTACCACATTCTTCCACTCCCCTGTATATAAGAACAGAACATAAGAATGGCCGTACTGAGTCAGACCAAAGGTCCATCTAGCCCAGTATCCTGTCTACCGACAGTGGCCAGTGCCAGGTGCCCCAGAGGGAGTGAACCTAACAGGTAATGATCAAGTGATCTCTCTCCTGCCATCCATCTCCACCCTCTGACAAACAGAGGCTAGGGACACCATTCCTTACCCATCCTGGCTAATAGCGGTTAAATCCATTAATGGCTATGAATTTATCTAGTTCTCTTTTAAACCCTGTGATAGTCCTAGCCTTCACAACCTCTTCAGGCAAGGAGTTCCACAGATTGACTGTGCACTGTGTGAAGAAGAACTTCCTTTTATTTGTTTTAAACCTGCTGCCCATTCATTTCATTTGGTGGCCCCTAGTTCTTGTATTATGGGAATAAGTAAATAACTTTTCCTTATCTACTTTCTCCACATCACTCATGATTTTATATACCTCTATCATATCCCCCCTTAGTCTCCTCTTTTCCAAGCTGAAAAGTCCTAGCCTCATTAATCTCTCCTCATATGGGACCCGTTCCAAACCCCTAATCATTTTAGTTGCCCTTCTCTGAACCTTTTCTAGTGCCAGTATCTCTTTTTTGAGATGAGACCACATCTGTACGCAGTATTCAAGATGTGGGCATACCATCGATTTATATAAGGGCAATAATATATTCTCCGTCTTATTCTCTATCCCCTTTTTAATGATTCCTAACATCCTGTTTGCTTTTTTGACCGCCTCTGCACACTGCGTGGACATCTTCAGAGAACTATCCACGATGACTCCAAGATCTTTTTCCTGATTTGTTGTAGCTAAATTAGCCCCCATCATATTGTATGTATAGTTGGGGTTATTTTTTCCAATGTGCATTACTTTACATTTATCCACATTAAATTTCATTTGCCATTTTGTTGCCCAATCACTTAGTTTTGTGAGATCTTTTTGAAGTTCTTCACAGTCTGCTTTGGTCCTAACTATCTTGAACAGTTTAGCATCATCTGCAAACTTTGCCATCTCACTTTTTACCCCTTTCTCCAGATCATTTATGAATAAGTTGAATAGGATTGGTCCTAGGACAGACCCTTGGGGAACACCACTAGTTACCCCTCTCCATTCTGAGAATTTACCATTTATTCCTACCCTTTGTTCCCTTTCTTTTAACCAGTTCTCAATCCATGAAAGGACCTTCCCTCTTATCCCATGACAACTTAATTTACGTAAGAGCCTTTGGTGAGGGACCTTGTCAAAGGCTTTCTGGAAATCCAAGTACACTATGTCCACTGGATCCCCCTTGTCCACATGTTTGTTGACCCCTTCAAAGAACTCCAATAGATTAGTAAGACAAGATTTCCCTTTACAGAAACCATGTTGACTTTTACCCAACAATTTATGTTCTTCTAGGTGTCTGACAATTTTATTCTTTACTATTGTTTCAACTAATTTGCCTGGTACTGACATTAGACTTACCGGTCTGTAATTGCCGGGATCACCTCTAGAGCCCTTTTTAAATATTGGCATTACATTAGCTATCTTCCAGTCATTTGGTACAGAAGCCGATTTAAAGGACAGGTTACAAACCCTAGTTAATATCCATCCCACATGTGGTCTAAACCTACCACAGCTCCCCTGACCATGCCTCTCTTCCAGTTCTATATGCAGTTGGTCTGCAAGTGATTTCTCTCAGCAACATTAGCTGTTTTCTGAGTTCCTCCACATTCTCTTCCAAAATGGAAAACAGGTTGCACTGTTTGCATCTGCAGTTCTGTCTTCCTGCAGAAACAGCAGCACTGAAATGGCTACCAATGGAACCAAAGTAGCTCGCAGACAAGCTACATTATCCCAGGAGATGCTTCTTTTAGTAATGACCTCTTCAGTTTCAAAAACCTATCTGGATTTAAACACGCACAGACAGCCTTCCCATTCATTATGGGTACACTGATACCCTTACCCATAATTAGTAGCATGTTTCTCGACAAGTGGTCCCACTGAATTCAGTGAGACTATTTCTGGAGATAGGTACTAAACGTGAGGATCTCACAATCTGGCCCGATGTTCCCTGGGACCTGGCTGTAAGAAGTGACTCAGCTATTTCACCTCATTTCAAATCTCTCTCACACATACACACATGCTCTCCCAAACCAGAGTCAGCTCCCAAGCAAAACTTACTACACAGATGGAACAAGCAAAGGTTTAACTCCTTAAGCAAAGCCAACTCCTTACCAAACAAAGCACCTGGATTTGGTTGAGTTGCAAAGGTACAAACCGACTTGTTTTGTAAACTCCAGAATATTTCCACTGTTTGCTGCCTCACTCAGTTGCTATCGTGACACGCCTTATGAACAAGAAAGCTAACTGGTACCAGCTATAGTAGGGGTTTTGAGGATACCTGTCTACTGAAAACCAAAGCCACTAAAATATTTCCCCAATGGGCCAATTATAACAGCACAGAAATTTTAAGTCTGGGAGGGTTTAACTAAAGCAAGAAAACACGCCCACCATGCGCCTTTAGACGGGTAATGTGTTTTTTCATAGATTCCAAGGCCAGAAGGGACCACTGTGATCACCTAGTCTGCATGGTATAACACAGGCCAGAGAGCTGCCCCAAAATGATGCCCAGAGCAGCTCTTTTACAAAAACATCCAATCTTAATTTAAAATTTGCCAACAATAGAGAATCCACCACAACCCTGGGTAAATTGTTCCATTGGTTAATTACTCTCACGGTTAAATTTACACCCTATTTGCACAGATGAGTTAAGTAGTACCTGTCCTCCTGCATACGACAGATGTGGATGTAACAGCAAGTACAGATACACCTCTACCTCGATATAACGCTGTCCTCGGGAGCCAAAAAATCTTACTGCGTTATAGGTGAAACCGCGTTATATCGAACTTGCTTTGATCCACCGGAGTGCGCAGCCCCGCCCCTCCGGAGCACTGCTTTACCGTGTTATATCCGAATTCGTGTTATATCGGGTCGCGTTATATCGGGGTAGAGGTGTATTTACTTCAGCAACTTCAAGGACGCTATACCTCTGTGCATCTGCATTTAAGTTCACTTCAGTGCCTCATACAGGAAAATGTGCTAGGGAAGTGTTGCAGAACAGGATCTGGCTGATTATGCACATCCCAGTTTTTCAGACCCTTGGTCTTTACAATTACCAGGGTCTCCAGAAGTGGTTGCCAGGTTGACTGCACTCCAAAGCCACTCATGCACCAAAACGCCCTCGCAAATACAAAACATTAACAGTAAGTGAACCATCAGCAAGCTAATCATTCACACTCAGCCCTCCTTTCACAATTACTGCTCAGTGGAAGGGGAAGCTTCTGGCATTTTTTAAAGTGACAAATCTGAGGAACTGTCCAAGATCCAGGTGTCAGTAGAGGAGGTTTTGGAACAAACTAATAAATTAAACAGTAATAAGTCACCTGGACCATACGGTATTCACCCAAGAGTTCTGAAGGAACTACTAACTGGTATGTAACCTATCGTTTCAATCAGCCTCTGTACCTGGAGGATAGAAGAGAGTAGCTAATGTAACGTGGATTTATTACAAAAGGCTCCAGAGGTGATCTGGGCAATTACAGTCTGGTAACCCTAATTTCAGTACCAGGCAGACTGGTTGAAACTATAGTAAAGACCAAATTATCACACACACAGACAAACACGGTATATTGGAGCTTTTGTAAAAAGGGAAATAACGCCTCACCAATTTATTAGAATTCTTTGAGGGAGTCAATGAACATGTGGACAAGGGTGATCCAGTGGATATAGTGTATTTGGACTTTCAGAAAGCCTTTCACAAGGTCCCTCACCAAAGGCTCTTAAGCAAAGTAAAGCAGTCATGGGATGAGAGGGAAGGTCCTTTCATGGATCAGTAACTGGTTAAAAGACAGGAAACAAAGAGTAGGAATAAATGGTCAGTTTTCACTATGGAGAGAGATAAACAGCAGGGTCCCCCAACAATCTGTACCAGGACCTGTCCCATTCAACATATTAATAAATTATCTAGATTAAGAAAAATGGGAGAAGAGTGGGGTGGCAAAATTTGAAGATACAAACTTACTCAAGATGGTTAAANAGATATATTAGAATTGCAAAAGAGAAGGGAAACGAAAATGATTAGGTGTATGGAACACACCTAATACAAGGAGAGATTAAAAAGCCTGGGACTTTTTGGCTTAGAAAAGAAACAACTAAGGGGGCACATGACACAGATCTATAAAATCATAAAAGGTATGGAGAAAGTGAATACGGAAGTGTTATTTATCTCTTCACATAACAAAAGAATGAGCGTCACCAAATGAAATTAATAGGCAACTGATTTAAAAATGAACAAAAGGAAGTAGTACTTCACACAACATACAGTCAACCTGTGGAACTCATTGCCATGGGATGTTGTGAAGGCCAAAAGATAAATGGGTTAAAAAGTATTAGCTATGTTCATGGGGGATAGGTCCATCAATGGCAATTAGCCACAATGGTCAGAGATGCAATCCCATGCTCCGGGTATCCCTAAACCTCCAATTGCCAGAAGCATCTGGCACCAGCCAGTGTCAGAAGACAGGATACTAGGCTAGATGGACCACTGGTCTGACCCAGTACGGCCATTCTTATGACTTAGAGAAAGCCCTACTGTTTTCACTCTAGTGAAAGCAAGAAAACCAGTAGTCTATTGCAGTGGTTCTCAACCAGAGGGAATGGCAGTATGGAATAGCTACCCAGATTCTCCCAGAATGCACTCTATTGATTCAAACATGGTTAAGCAGCATGGAAAGTGTTGGCCATACAAACATACACAGTCATAGTTGTGAAGCAGAAAAGCTGCCATGTGAGTACAACTCAACTGTGTGTGTTGCAACCAGGCCAGATGAGAAAGTCACTAACTGGCTACAAAGATACACCTCTATCTCGATATAACGCTGTCCTCGGGAGCCAACAAATCTTACTGCGTTATAGGTGAAACCGCGTTATATCGAACTTGGTTTGATCTGCTGGAGTGTGCAGCCCCGCCCCCCGTAGCGCTGCTTTACCGCGTTATATCCGAATTTGTGTTATATCGGGTCACGTTATATCGGGNCTGGAGGATAGAAGAGAGTAGCTAATGTAACGTGGATTTATTACAAAAGGCTCCAGAGGCGATCTGGGCAATTACAGTCTGGTAACCCTAATTTCAGTACCAGGCAGACTGGTTAAAACTATAGTAAAGAACCAAATTATCACATACACAGACAAACATGGTATATTGGAGAAGAGTCAACACGGCTTTTGTAAAAAGGGAAATAACGCCTCACCAATCTATTAGAATTCTTTGAGGGAGTCAATAAACATGTGGACAAGGGTGATCCAGTGGATATAGTGTATTTGGACTTTCAGAAAGCCTTTGACAAGGTCCCTCACCAAAGGCTCTTAAGCAAAGTAAAGCAGTCATGGGATGAGAGGGAAGGTCCTTTCATGGATCAGTAACTGGTTAAAAGACAGGAAACAAAGAGTAGGAATAAATGGTCAGTTTTCACAATGGAGAGAGATAAACAGCAGGGTCCCCCAACAATCTGTACCAGGACCTGTCCCGTTCAACATATTAATAAATTATCTAGATTAAGAAAAATGGGAGAAGAGTGAGGTGGCAAAATTTGAAGATACAAAATTACTCAAGATGGTTAAGTCCAAAGCTGACTGCGAAGTGTTACAAAGGGATCTCACAAAACTGGGTGACCGGGCGAC
>QXTE01000121.1:2247332-2449998 GCA_003942145.1 Platysternon megacephalum
AGTCACTGATCCCAAGGCATAAAAGAATGTGCCACTCTGTCTGGTCTTCATAACCATAAAACAGAAACCCCCTCCACGCCACACATCTAAAGCTCACCCCTAAACATTTTTTATACCACCAAATGCAGTTTCTGGATATGGGTATCCATTCACCAAAACAAAAAAGCTAGTTTTATTTCCATATAAATGTCTGCAATGTCACATTCTGACAATTATTTAAAGGTCTCTCCTAACAGAGAAATGTTTTTCCTCATCTAAGCTGCCATTAATTAAGCTGGACCACCAAATTTAATCACTGTATTGGTAATTATTTTTCTGACTGCATTGTGTTAAGTAGTCTGGCTTCTTACTCAGTTACTGTCTCCAGAGATATATCATTGCTAATGCACAGCAATTTCAGGAAAGAAATCTTGCAAGAGCCATAAATTGTACACACCCTACCAGGACAGAGGGAGCAAGAACGAATGCCAAACAAGATGCATAAGAAAAATTGTAGGTGGTAATCATACTTAGGAAATAGGAACTGTCACAGCAGCTCAAACTAATGCTCCTTTGCAGCCTGGAACTGAATCTCAGCCAATGACAACAATGCGATGAAAAAGGACTCCGAAGAATCACCTCTGGAATAATCCAAACCGGAAGCGCCTTCCCTAACACAGGTAGTTAGCTGAGCTTTTGGCTTATGCCTTGTGGTTGGGAATTTCCACATGAACAGTATTGCAAGTGAACATGGGTGAACATTATCTATGGGGTCTTTTGCTAAAAGGGGATTGTTAGGTGAGGACTCAGCTCTGTTCTTCTACTGTGAGCCTTTGGGGTTTGTCTCTTCATGGAGCTGTTCAGGGCCCGCTACTCCTGAATAGCTCTAGGCATGGACATGCTTATTCTGGAAGAGATGGTTTGTTCCTGTGTAACTTTAGTTTAATGCACTCTGCAAGTGGGGTTAAATTATGTAGGAACAAAACACTTATTCCAGAATAAGCACATCCACGCATGGGGTTATTCAGGAATGGCTGTTCCTGAATAGCTCCATGTGTATACAAGCCCTTAGTTAAAGGCACCATGCACCAGAAAAAGAGACTGAGCAGTCACTGCTCTTTCCCTTCGGTCCTTCTCCTATAAGGCCCTGGACTCTCATCATCCGAGGGCAGCACCATCCCAAGCCACATCCGACCACAGAGCAAGGAAAACAAACATGGCACTGGGGAGCAATGGAAGGAAACATTCCTATGTAGGCTCCCAACTGCGACTTGCTATCAGCCCAGCCTCACAGAGAGGCTGCGTCCTATGACAAGGAGTGGAACCTTGATTTGTTCTGCACGGAGGCCCTCTTGCACTGGGCTTCCTGCTGTGGCAGCTCAGGTCTGTTTTGGCCCTAAGGAATTCCCCTCCCAGGCTCTGGATTTCACTGGCTACAGTTGATGGCCCCACTAACATTTCAAAGCAGCATAAGGATTCCTTGCACCATTCTAGATGTTTGAGACACCAACTGTTTGCAGAAGAAAAAGTCCCAGCCTCAAGTTTTGGTAGGTGATAAGCTCTGCAGATCTCCAATGCCGATGTCAGTTCAGTGACCTGGCTTACACACAGGACTCGTGAACAAGGGAGGGTCACTACTTTGTAAGAAGGTTGGAGTTAGTTTTATGGACAGGCGTTCTGGTCAGGAGTTAACTTCTACACTGAGATGCCTTGGGTCACATCTCAGCCCACCCCACGCCTCTACTTGCTTTAGCCTTCTGTTAAAGCAAGAAGCTCGCTATTCTGGTGCCAGCCTATTCTCTTCACATATTCCTCAGTGACACAGCCAGGAACATTTCAATCTGACAGACACACAAGTCACTGCAACAAGCACTGAGGTAACCAATGTGCAAGTTCAGCATGCTCATCCATCAATGCTACGAACACAACAGAAGCACTTCCTGGCACCTCTCTACGCCCTAGCAGCCGACACCTGCCATGCAGACTTCACGCTTTGCTTCTCGCTCAGCTTTCAGAAGCGAAAAAACAATTCCTGAGACCAAAAAACCTGTAGGTCAGCTGTCTGGATAACAATGTCTGGCATGGTGCGGCAAGCGAGACAATGCGTCAAGCACAGATTTATAGGTTTTAGGAAGTAGTCTGTTATAAGAGAATTATAACGAATCACTCCTATCACTGGGCCGATACAGACTGTGCTAAACTGACAATGGGGTTTTACTGCTCTGATGTTTTTATGCATTGTCACAAAGTGTCTCCTCTGTGACTACTGCATTTCTGATGAGATGGTTGGGGCAGAGAGTTTACGACACAGGTCATTTTGAGGGTGAGTCACAGGCCATTTCTTCAACAACAGCCGGAATTCTGAAGCTCCGATCATTAAGAAATGTATATTTTTAATATGGCCTAGATCTACATTTCACTCTAGGGTGGGTGGGAATTTGATGGACACTAGACCCCAACCTGATTTGGAAAACTGCCCCTGGAAACAAGTTTCAGACATTGGCAACTGTGTTTTCTGGGCCTAGCCACCATTCCCCTTAGACCAAGCCAACAGGATCAGGAAACATTTTACTATACATGGCCCTACTACCAAGAGACTCTGCCTAGCCCCATCTCAGCTGCAGCCACACCTATCAAAAGCTAATCTCATTTAATCACACTAGCTTTAAATTACAATCAGATAAGCTCCCGCACCCTAATACCGAACAGCTGAATATGGAGGATCTACCCATATAACTTCACTAAGAGAACAAACACCAAGTTCCCTTCAATCTCTTCTCTGGTCCTTTGTGCTTTTTATATAAATAGCCGAACCAAATTAGTTCCCCACCTTTGCCACATCCAAACAGAGCTGGGAAGCCATTCCACTGTATTTTATACACACACACACACACACACACACACACCCCCTTGGGAAGAGCTCTTATGCAATCTTGCCACTGCTAGTGCTGAGAGCCTTTCAGCTAACCGTTTAGTTGGTGATTTAGTTGGGGTTGGCCCTGCTTTGAGCAGGGGATTGGACTAGGTGACCTCCTGAGGTCTCTTCCAACCCTAATAATCTATGATTCTATAAACCAGCTAGGAGACTCCAGGATCTCAATGGCCTTTGCTAAAAAGAAGAACAAAAAGTTCAGCATTCCCAGACTGAGACTAGTTTGGCTTGACTTAGTATCCAGGAGCTGAAGCACCTCAGAGCGAGTGCCTCAGACCAGCCCCAGCTGTGATCCGAAATCAGTCCTCTCCACAGAACGAGATACACATTACCGCTGAATGACCAAGGGCAAAATCAGCTGAAATGCAGTGTCCCAACATAGCTAAAGCTCTCTCAGTCCAGCTTCTGACTTCAGTTACACACTACAAATTTTCCACTACTCCCTTAAGGACATGCTCACTGGGCAAGTCACACCCTTGAGTTTGTCAACACTAGATTTTAACTCAAGTCAGTGTTTATATACTCGCCAGGACACTCCACAAACATTTGTGGTTGCCCCTAGGGTCAGGCAGCTTGTGGACTTCCTTTGCTGGCAGTATATATTAGGGCACCTGGAAAGTCTGGCTGGCAGGAAAGTTCTGAGAAGTTTCCTGCACTGAGGGCTTCCACCTCAGTATAGTGCAGAAGCATTTTGCAGTAAGAACACCCAGGAATTGGCCTTTTGACAAATGAGCTATAGAAGCATATTGGGCAATAAATATGTCCATCCCGATACCCCACACTAGTAGACTTGGGGCTGGAGATATGTTTGGGCGCAACCCAGGGTTGCGCCCATTCTCAGTAGACTCTCTCATACGCCCTGTTTGCTCTGTCTGGTTGTTTGCTTGGACAGAGCCTATTTAGTCATTTTTCCAGGTTTTATTTCAGGATCCCTCAATAGACTGAAAATTTGGAAGGGTTTTTCTTATTTCCTGTTTTGTGCCTCTTCAAAAGACAGCCAGTCATTAAGAGTCACTGGCAGAAACCATCCCCACCCAGATGCTGAGTAAATTTGATCTACAACATAAAGGCTTCTCTCTGCTTCATGTTTTAATATCCAGCTGTGTCTTGGTGCTTCTGGGGCTCCCATCAACGAAGCATCCAGCAGCTCTCACCCAATAATGGGTTCACCCTCCACAGCTCTGTGAAGCAGGGAAGTATTCTTGCAAGATTCAATGAATGTCACTCTTGCACTGAAAAAGCTGGCACTGCTGCTGCACTGAGTTTCGTAGCAATCCCCTGGAGTCTGGAACTCTCAGATTGCACCACTAGGCTACAACACATTTTAGTTGGTGGAAACACAAGCACTACTTTTACCCTCATTTTTAAGGGCAGCAAATGTCTGGGTTATTCAAATATATTTGATATATTTTACTGTTTACAGCTTTATTCCAGCCACTCTGGGTGCGTGCATTAACTGGTTATTTCTGGAAGGATGGAGAGCACCGAAATGATTGACAGGGCTGGACTGTAGGGGGCTACCAACAGCACGGTACGTGAAACAGCAGCACTATACACAATGGTTTGGTACTGGCCAGTCGGCCAAAGCAGCTGAGCTCATTAGAACATCATAGGCAGTAAAACGTGGGCTAAAAGATATGTCATTTATTTCAACAGAGCTCTTAGTAAACAAACATTACCCTCTCCAATTCCCAAATGGCATTTCTTCTCTTAAAGAGCATCAGTCAGCTGGGCTGTGCCTGCACCAAGACAACCATGTTTAGAGAGGCCGAGCAGTTGGGCACAAGATAAATCAATCAGGGAGTTATTAAACTGAAGGGTGAGTGTTGAGGAGCCTGCATTCATCACCTGCCCAAAGTGAGACAGAGAGTGGGATTTTCAAAGGGGCCCAGCAATGGCCTAACTCTGAAGACAATGGGAGCATTACAACAGCCTGCAGTGAAAACTGAGCTAGGCCAACGTGGAATGCTTCTGAAAATCCACCCTCAATGTTACAGCAACACTGGCCCAATGCTTGCTTTGGGCTAGTGGCAGAGAGACTGCTACCATAATTGGGGTTCAAAGTTAATACACAAATGACACTGACGGGTGAGGTGTGTCCTGATGCGTCAGGCTGCCCAGAAGCAAAGGCAAAAGCTCCTCAGCCATTTATGGTGTGAAGGCATTTGGAAGCCTTACAGGTCAGAAACTTTAAAGAGTAAGGCATGGTGAAAACACAACCTACAGCTACCATCACTTTAGTATGGAGGTGTAGCCTATGGAGACTGCATGCAGCGCTTCATCCTAAGCTGTGCACGAGGCTGCTCAGATGGAGATGGCCACCAGCATGCAATGTGCTTGTAGTTTCCAGGGGCCACTCTGCCAACTCTGAAAGTTGATAGCAGCAATACGTTCCAATCGCTCTTGAAAATTTGCCAATGTGGGCCTCAGCTGGGCAAAATGCTTGGTTTAAACCAGTGTTTCTCAAACTGGGGCCGCTGCTTGTGTAGGGAAAGCCCCTGGCGGGCCGTGCCGGTTTGTTTACCTGCCCAGGCCGCAGGTCCGGCCGATCGCGGCTCCCACTGGCCGCGGTTCACCGCTGCAAGCCAATGGGAGCTGCTGGAAGCGGCGGTCAGTACGTCCCTTGGCCCGCGCTGTTTCCAGCAGCTCCCATTGGCCTGCAGCGGCGAACCGCAGCCAGTGGGAGCCGCGATCAGNGGCCCCAGTTTGAGAAACACTGGTTTAAATTCAAGCTTAGATTCTGGAGAACTTTATAATGTGCAGAAAAACCCCAAGTCCTCCCATCATGTATATGTCCACATCCAGTCATCTACTGTTCCACATTGGCAGGCTGTGTTAAATAACTAATCTCTCCAGTCTCCTGGTCCCTATTAACAACACTTAGCAGCAGTCAGAGAACACTGTCTGGTTTTTCCAGCAGTGCATTTCTAAACCCACGTAGCTTTCTTCCTTTCAGAGAGATTTATTTAAAGAATTTTGGAATAAATGCCCAAACTCTCTGGTTATCAGCTGAAGCAGCAGCGACTCTACCAGATACTTTTCCCCCTACAATTCATCCTAATATTTGCTTCTTCTTAACACAGCATTTTATGTTTANTGCCCAAACTCTCTGGTTATCAGCTGAAGCAGCAGCGACTCTACCAGATACTTTTCCCCCTACAATTCATCCTAATATTTGCTTCTTCTTAACACAGCATTTTATGTTTACCCCAGATTCAGACTGGGCGAGCCCATTCATTGTAATATCCTCTTTTTCTTTTTCTTTTTTAAGAGAGCTGCAGTAAAACTGCCAGAATTTGTTACTGTCTCTACTTCCCCCTTTTAAAAACAATGATTCATTATTAGTGCTCAAGAAAGCAAGTAACCAAGATGCTCTTAAAATGATCAGAGACGGCAGGTGCCGTAGAACTCTCAGAGCTGTGCCACTACCCCACTTGACCAGCAGCAGGCCAATGCTACCCCAATCCTAGGCACCCCTCACTGCTCTGCCAGCGCCCCTTGGTCCTCATGTGCAGCACCCCTAGAGCTCCAATCCCACCCCTCCCTGAATACATCCCCAGGGCCCTAAATCCCAAATGGCTGTCACTGCAATGTACAATGGGCAGGCTGTCTCTCTCCAAGAGGCCAAGTTACATGCTACAGGTTCTCCTACACACAGGCCAAGGTTTAAAAAAAACCCAGTTACTTACCTACACTGTAACTGTTATTCTTCGAGATGTGTTGCATTATTTAATCCACTCCAGGCATGTGTGCGCCAGTGCACTCAAGATGGTGCACTGGGTATGCACACCCCTAGAGTGGAATAGACGTGGGCAATCCCTGGAAGAGCACATTTCTACCTTGGGATTTAGAGGTTGAGGCGGTATTAGGTAACAAAGTTTTTCCTTTTAAAAATAAACAAACAAACCAGGCAAGAGGGTTAACACCTCAAACTATTGAGGCAGTGACGACATAACCCTGTGATCTCAAAGAAGCCTCAGCACCAGGTAACTAACTGCAACGCTGCATTTAGGACAAAGATCTTTTATTTCAGACAAATGAGTTATTTGCAGCACATTTCCTGGTTTTCTGTTGCTTTTTAGGCGGTGGCAGCAACACCAATCACAGGAAGAGGAATGACAAGTGGCGGGGGACAGGAAATAAAAGTACTTTCAAATGTTCCTAGGCAGCAGGAGATGCTCAGGAATGATCTGCAAGTGGAAGAAATTGAAAACATCTTGCATTTACTCAAGATGACTTCTGCCTCTATTCTTGCTGGAGTTCTGTTACCGACAAAGAGAGTCCTATTAAAGGGAATAAAAGTGATATGCACCATGCATGCAGAGGCAAGAGATCAGAGAGGTAACTGCTGCCCTTTGTGCCGAAAAAGGAACCCCGTGTGGGCAACAGTCACACTGCTGCCAGCAGTTACGACCCTGACATACCACCAAGCCTGCAACTCTGCTCTGGCTTTCAATTCCCACTTTACAATAGTCTTCTATTACAAATTTCAACATTAGTCAATTGCATACGGTCCCTCTGGGAGGTCTGGTGACAATTAACAGAGCTATATCACCCCACCAGCAACTTCTGACTAACAAAACGGGGTATGATTCTCCTCTCTTTCATGCTGGTGTAAACTGGGAGTAACACCACTGCATCCAAAGCATAACATCACTCTCAGTCAGGTGTGGGAAGGAAATCAGGTCCAAGAACTAACTTTTGGCATTCCCTTCCCATGTGTTTATTACCAGACCCTACATTACACACCATCATTGCCAATTGCTCTTCTCCAGAAAGGACAAAAACCACATAGCATATTTATCTGCACCATGTTCTGGAGCTAATCATTCTCCCATAATTGGTGACCTATATTCCATCATAATCTTGAATTCTCTCCCACCTAACTTTGCCAAAATTTAACCACCTGCCTGCAAATTAGCCTGACAAGAGCCCTCCCAAGCCAGGAGATTGATGGCAAGTTTGAGGGAAATTAGTCAAGGTGTTTCCCCATCTAGGGATTCCCTAGAACAGAGGTTCCCAAACTTTTTTCCCCTGAGGCCCACCTGTGCAGCTGCAATAGGTACTGCGGCCCACTATTAACATGCATCCATCAGGGAGAGGGGCACCCCAGGGCATGCATGGCCCCTCGTCTCAGCAGGGACTGGGGCCAGTGAGAGGGCAAAGGGGGCAGGCAGGTGCCACAGCCAGTCCCCACCGACACCCTCCACCTCAGCAGCCTGTTGAGTGCCTTGAGCTGGTCACCTGGCAGACTACCTCAGTCACCCACCCAGCACTCTGGTGCACCTCACAGACACCCTCTGCCCGGGAACGAGGGAAGGGCTTGGCGGCCGCCAGTGCTGAGCAGAGGCAGGTGCTCGGGTCGGGCCCGGCTGTTACCTTGATGGTCCCAATCATCCACCACCAATCCTCAATCCCTATGGGGACTGTGGGGCTGATACTCCGGGGGGCCAACAGCCACACATGGCGTGGTGCGGCAGCTTGGGAGTGGGGCTGGCCACGAACCCTCCTGCCTCCTTCAGCCGCCATGGGAGCCACCACTTCTCGGAGCCAGCCCCTTCTATTGATCTTCTGCCTCCATTTCGCCCTCCAGGGGCGCTGGGCTCCTCTGGCCCTGGGCCGGGGCCGTCACCAGCCACCACTCCACCAACATATACAGTTTGGGGGGCAATGCCCCACCACACCCTCCAACTCCGCCCATGGTGGACCATGCGGGACTGTGTTGCAGCCCACCTTTGGGCCGTGGCCCACATTTTGGGAACTCCTGCCCTAGAAGAGCTGTTTGGACTTTCAGAAGAGTTTCTCAGAGTCTTTTTGGCCTGTCATAGCTCAAAAATACTTGGATCTAAACTCCAACATTTGCATTGCAGAGATGGCTGAGTGCTTTTCACTAATGTGGGGGTGGAGGGAATAGTTATAATTAGTTCTGGGGGAGGTATAAGTACTTTAAGTTGTGTGCATGTTTCCAATGTACAATGCTCTCCTTCTGACACTCTCAACTCCTGCTTACAGACTTCCTAAAGACCCACTCCATAGCTACTATGCCATATTCTCCTCAGGTCCGTAGCCACATGTGCCTTATGTTCCTTGTACCACTTACTCCTGGGGGAATTCTGCACCACTGCGCATGCACAGAATTCATATTTCCCTGCAGATTTTTTTTTCTCCTCACAAAATACATTGTACCGGAGAGGAACTACAGTAAAACTTTTCGTCCACCAGGTGCTGCTGTGCCACCAGAACAGAGGGCAACCAGCTCACCGGCCATAGCAGCTAGCCGTGGAGAGGAAGGAGGAGAGGCTGCGTTCCTCACAGCACCCTGCACGCAGGGCCAGGTGAGGAGGCAGAGGATGGGGCGGGGGGACAGACAGAGCGAGGCACATGGAGCTGCTGGGGAGGTCACAGATTGGGGTTCAGAATGGCTAGTGGGGGGGACATACTGGGGCGGGGGCTGAATGGGAGTGGGGTTGCAGGGTCACATGGGGACAGAAGTGGAGGGGGTGGCGGTGGGACATATGGGAACAGGGGCAGATGTGCCTGACTAAATGGGAGAGGCTAGGGGTCAACTAGTGTCTGTACGGGGGAAGCTCCTCAACTCCCTAACAACCCCCCGCAAAAACCCTGTTCCATACTTCTCCCACCCACATCCAACAACCCTCCAGGTTCACCCCCAGGCTCCTTCCCAGCTTCCCTCTCCCTCAGATCTTTCATTACCTCTGACTCCCCCAATTCTTTATACTGCTTCTACAGGGTGCAGGAAATACATTTCTGTATTGTAGTTAAAATGAATTATTCCTCACAGTTCTGTATTAATATACTTAGTGAGGAATCTATTTGTCAAAAATCATTTTTTGAATCTTTTTTGTTGTCTGTATTGTTACAAACATACTTGCTGACAGGTATTTTGAAATAAATTACCAAAATAATTGAAACTGGTGTGATTATATTGTGTTATTTTGACAAATAAAATATGCAGAATTTTAAAAAATTGTGTGCAGAATTCTTAATTTTTTTGTGCAGAATCCCCCCAGGAGTAACCGCTGCATGCACATCTTATAGCTACAGACATTCTAGCACCAGCTTCAGAACAAGCAGGTCATGCTGGCTTTAGAATGTTCATAAGCAAGCCGAAGATTTCTCCAACAATATTCTAATTTATGACCCTTGTGTGCTACTAAAATGTATTTTACCACCACCACATCAGTGCTGCAAGATGTCCAGAACCAATATTTACATCTCTGACATCCACTGAGTGTGTCAGACACTCTTACAAAGCCTGTCAAATCAAATCCAAAGAACTTCAGGCAAACAATTTTTTTTACCCTTACTGAAGGTTGAAACCGTAGGCAGCTGACTGCCTGTCAGAACCTTCTACATGCAGGTTTATATGAACTCGGAATGCCCAGCCTGAATGAACAAAACATGCACACGCACATAGAAATCCTGGCCCGATTACAAACTGTATGGCAGGTTAGCAAGGTGTGTACTTTTACCTGAATGAGTTTACAAAAGTTTACAAAAGGAATTTAAAGAGTCATCTTAAATTTAGAAAAGCTGCAGAATTTGTTCAGTATGTATGTGAATAAATATTTTTCGCCAACATGTAGGCCTGTCTATACTAATAAAAATGTACCAGTATAACTATTTCTTAGGGTGGGGGGATTTTTTACTGAAGTTACATTGGTTAAAGCTCGTGTGTGGATACAGTTATATTGGTATAAAGGTGACTTATACCAGTCTCCTCCCCATACAGGAATAGTTATAACAGTATTAAAGTACCTTTCTACTGGGGCCATGTCTACACTACAGACTTCTGCCAGCATAGCTGTGTCAGTTAGTATGAAGAGGTGTGATTTCCCAATCGACACGGCTATGCCAGCAGAAGCCCCTAGTGAGGACATAATTATACCAACAGAATTGTGTTTTTACCAGTATAGCTTGTTTTGCTCAGGGTGTGTATGAAATAAGCTATACCAGTAAAAGCACACCTTTGGCCAGTATAAGCTACGTCCACACTAGGATCAGTATACCTGTACTGGCAAAGAACCCCTAGTGTGGACGTGGTCCAATATACTAATATAAATGCATCCAGTCTAGAGGGTTGTACCACTTTGACTACAGCGCTACACTTCAGAGCTGTACAGCTTCCTTCCATACTACCATTGGTTCTTACCACATAAGCCCCACAATTGAGGATTCTATGCTTAAAAGGTTCATATCTGTCGGTGAGGGAGCTGAGTGTCTGATAGCTTTGTATTTGGTGGGGGAGCTGAGTGTCTGATCTCTTTGTATTTGGAGGCATGTGTCCCTTTGAAAGGCAGTGTGGAATGACCACACCCAGCTTTGGTATATTATAACCAAGTACACCTCTATCCCAATGTAACGCGACCCAATATAACACGAATTCGGATATAACGCGGTAAAGCAGCTCCCGGGGNGGGGGGGGGGGGGGGGGGGGGGGGGGGGGGGGGGGGGGGGGGGGGGAGGAGAAGGAGAGAGATGGGCTGCGCACTCCGTGGATCAAAGCAAGTTCGATACAACGTGGTTTCACCTATAAGGCGGTAAGATTTTTTTGGCTCCCGAGGACAGCGTTATATCGGGGTAGAGGTGTACATGTTTTTCAGTGGACTGCATGTGACCATAAAGAAACCAGGAGTCATGGGAACATGCGATGTAAACAGATGCAGTCTGGTTCAAGTGATACAGCAGCACGCGACCCCTTCAAGATAAGTAAGGTAGCCTAACTATTACTACATTTTGGGAGTCACTCAGTGAGTATTCTTCAACATGGCACCTTAGCACCAAATCTCCAGGTTTTCTAGCAATTGCTTTTTTGGTTCAGGATGGGAATTCCAGGTGTAAATAACTCTACAGAAAGTGTTTTCAGAACTGTTACTGGCCTAAACTTTAAGCCTTTTCCTCAATGAAGTGTTTTACCTGGGACTAAGAGCAAAACACGCAATGCTTCAACAAGAATGTACGAAAGGCACATGGACTCAACTGCACTGACATATCCATGGATTACTTTGTTTTCCACACAAAATTCAGACTTTTTCACCTTGAGCCTGCAGCCTTGCCCAAACGGCACAAGACTAGAGCTAGGAGGTGGGTTTCAATCTCGTTCTAACACTGATTTGCTTTGTGACTTTGCAGAAGTTTATATCTGACCCTGTTTCCTCATCTGTAAAGTGACATTTACCTGCTTCACAAGGGTATGTAGGTGCTATCAGCCAGTGACTGAGGTAGGACTAAGACGTGGGAGGTGCCGCCTATCACCCCAGCACTTACTCATCTAGACCACAAGGCCCCTAGCAGTGCACCGACTTCTCAGCATAGCGTTTACATTATTTAGAAAATCTGCATCTGCTGACTGCAAGCTTCCTAGAATACATGCTCAATTCTAGGCCAGGCCATTTTAGAATTCTGACAAGCCAGCAAAGAAGGTTAAAACGTGTTGAAGGGGATCTCGCCACTTCATGTTTTTGCATGTACACACCCTGGAGTTTTGAAGAAGTTAGAGAAGGTTTCACAGCCAACTTCGAATGGGAAGCTAACTCTAATCGTAACTATGGAAAGAGCAGAGTCTCCCCATCATTTACCTCTCAGGTCATTATGTTTTAACATGTATCTTAATAGAAGTCAGTATCAGTTATACGCTTTACTCTAGGACCATGGTTTTCAACCTTTTTTCATTTGCAGACCCCGACAAAATTTCAAATGGAAATTCAACCTGTGGTCTGTGCACCCCTACCATAGATGTTTTAGACTGAAAACTGACTGAACAGAATGCAACTATAAATGTTGCACATGCTCGGCATGGCATTTGATGCAGCGTGAGAAAGGGCGCTAAACTGTGGGCTTCTAAAGTAACGACAACACTTCCAGGTTTTGACCTGTAGGTGGGGGTATTCACATACTTTTGATTGATCAGAAAAATGGAATGCCTTTTCTGGAATCTGAAACTTTATTTTCATAGTCACCTTTTGTGGACCCCTTAGATAGTCTGCAGACCCCCTCAGGTCCACAGACCACAGGTTGAGAACCACTGCTCCAGGATTACATGCAGACACTTTCTACATTATAATAAAAGTAGAACATTACCAATAAAAAGCAATTTTGTCCCCAAGTTTCTTTTCGTTGACATTTCTATCCAACAGGTTGTAGCAGATGTTGGTTGTAGCCCCTTTCATCCATTCAATAAAGATTTTTCCTTTTGTCACATCGAAATTGTACTTCAGAAAGGGTCCAGAGTGTTGGCTCCTCCAGTAAAATTCCTTAGCAATGTCATCCCAAAATTCTGCAAAAGTAACACAGTCAAACCTTAAGTGACAAAAACGGATCAAGACACATTTAACATCTGAAGATAAAATTAAATGGTCCTTGACAGGAAACAGAAATAGGGTCAAATTCAGTGGAGGCTGCAAACCTGCTACACTTCATGCAATGAAAGTTTGCATGAGCTAAGGCTTCTTTTCACCTCATCAAGTCGCCCTCTAATACTCACTCTCAGTGGTTCAACTGAGATTACAAGACGTGGTGGTGCAGTTGCCACCAACCTAGTCTTCAAGTATGTAAAAGCATTTTACCTTCTTCCAAAATTTGGAGATAATATGTTACATTTCAACCTGGCAATTTCTTCCAATGTTCAAGAGATCCATCTCCAGCTGTGTCCTCACACCATGCAGATTGTGTAACACGCCCACTCTTTCCAGAACAAAACCCCACCCCTTTTTCAAGAAGCAGATTTTTCCACTATCCCACTCTGAGCTTCAAATCATGTAGAGTAATTCCTGGGAACATCACCATTTCCTGTGGTTTTCGAAAACTAACTGTATGTCCATAATATGGACTGGTTAATATGAGCTCAGATATGGCCAGCACCACCCTCACTGACAGGTTTAGACGCACAGGAATTACCCAAGAGAATGTTTGACACAACATGCACAGTTCTGATGAAAAACTCTACACCTACTTATACTGTGCAAGCAGAGTAATTTGCATTTAGTTATAAGGAAGTATCAAAACAGAGTGACAGCGCTGGGAAATGTACCGAGTACATTACCTCTGAGAACAGAGAGATACCTGTGAGCTGTAGCCTAGGAGAGCATAGGAGAGATGGCATGCAGAGACAGTGGGAGGTGACTAACAGCCAGCCTACTTCTGCTAGCAAATGCCTCCTCAATGACCTCCTCAAAACCCATATTTGTCCCTCCCCACTGCCAAACCATACAAAATACTGCTGCTAACACAATTCCCCACATGCCCAGTTTCCACCATAATAATCCCCTCCCCCCATCTTTCAATCCCTCCCTTCACTATATCAAATTCAAGCTTGTTACCACCTTCAGAGCCCTGTGTAACTCTGCCCCCTCTACACAGCCACCCATGACTCATTCCCTGTCCTCCCTGGACCTTCCACCTCACTGCCTGTTTGTCAGCATCTGACACAAACGTCCGTGCTTTCCTCCACACCGCATCTAAGGTTCAGAAAATCCTTCCTGAGTTTATGTCAACCCTTTCCTCTTTCCCAATCCTCCAGGAGAGGGACCCTCTAGGGTGCTGTAGGGGATCTCTCTGTAGGAGAGGGACCCTCTAGGGTGTTGTAGGGGATCTCGCCACTTCCTGAAGCTTTGAAGCTGTTAGAGAAGGTTTCACAGCCCACTTCTAATGAGAAGCTAACTCTAATCGTAACTATTTTGTCACGCCTAAGTAACTTAGACATTTAAATATATTTGTGGTGTGGACACAAATGGATATTAGTTGCTCATACACCATAAATCTGCCCAGCTGGTGAACTCCTTGGACTAGGAACTGTGCCTTCCTGTTTGAAAAAGATCTAGCGCACAGTGGGCACTGCAGAATACTAATAAGATTATTATATTTTTCCCACCCACAAAGATAAGGCTCATTTTAGGGAGAGGTAGAAAGGCAGGGTTGGGAGTGGCAGAGGTCACCAGCATTCTGGCATACTCTCCTTTCCAACCAGTCACAGCAAGATCACTCTCAAGCAGTTTTGCTTCCTCGCACTGCATAAGACAGCCCTTGGGCAGCACCACAGGGCAGTGGCTTAGGCATGGGGACTGCATCCACAGACCCAAGTTCCCTTCCCAGCAGCACTGCTAGCAACGTGCCTGCTGCCGGGGAAGTAAGAGCTTCTGTACCTGAGATTCTCCTTCTTTAACAGAGCTAACAGTGCTGACCCGCCTGGGTAAAGCCCAGACCTGTGGCTGAAAAGCGTTACAGAGGCGGTAAGCGTTCCCTTCCCACGCTGGCAGTGCCCTGCTGCATGAAGCTCAGAGGGAAAGGATTTGAGATAATGAACAGAGAACGGGTTTCAGTTTTAGAAAACACCGTCTGGCTTTACAGCAACAATTCCCCTAGGTAAACACAGGGCGGAAGGCCCCGACACAGGAAGCCCTGCTCTGAGGGACAACGGTGCACAGTAAGACCAGTGCTTAATTTGTGCCAGGGCAGAGCCCCAGCCCCTCTGGGCTTGGCTGTCAGTTATGAAAGTAAAAGCATCGCAGGAGCCCCGCACCGCTTTCGCTCAGAGGAAGCGCTGGTCAAGCCTACCAGAGGCTCTGCTCTGGTTCAGGCAGCACAGCCCGACGGGCACCCGCTGCATCCCGGGGCAGCCCCACGCTCGGCCCGCCAGGCGGGAGGGTCCGGCGGAACTGCCCGCACTCGTCTCGGTGCGCAGCCCAGCGACCGCCGCTGCACGCTGGTTTTACACCGCGCCTACAGGCCCGGGGCTGGCCGCAGCCGAGGGCGGGGAGCCGGAGACGCGGCTCCAGCTCAGCTCTGCCCCGCGGGCCCCTGGCACACCAGGGCTGCACCCGGCTCCTGCCCCGCACGGCCCCGCCTCGGGCCGGTCCCCGGGGCTCCCGCCCAGCACAGGGCAGCGGGGTCCCGCCCCAGCCCGGGGAGCGGCCGGGCACAGCGGGGCCGGGGCTCCGTGCCCAGGCAGGCCTGGCCCCGCCCCGGCACTCACCGTGCGGCTCCTCCACCGAGCGGCGGTAGCACTCCCGGTAGGCGGCCAGGCTGGGCACGTGGGCCTCCAGCACTAGGCTCTGCGGCGCCAGGAACAGCCTGTCGCGCTCGGCCGGCAGCGCCATCCTCCTGCCGGGCAGCGGGCAGGGCACTGAGCGGGGCGCGCACCGCCCGGGGAGTGAGGTGGGCGGGCGGACCCATCCGGCAGGGCCCGCCCCTGGAGCCGCCCCCTCGGCCCAGCGCGCCAGGGGAGCCCGGCCCGGGAAGCCTCCGCCCGGGGGCGCTTTATTTGCCCCACCCCCGGGACTCATCCCCTCAGGGCGCTGCACAGAGTACCCTGCCCACCTGTGTCACTGGCCAGGACACCCCCGCCCCCCCATGTCACCACCCAGGGCAACCCCCAGGGCCGGCTCCAGGTTTTCTGCCACCCCAAGTGGCAAAAAAAAAAAAAAAAGAAAGAAAAGCCGCGGCAGCGCGATCGCGCCGCTCCACTCTTCGGCGGCAATTCGGCGGCAGGTGCTTCGCTCCCTTAGCGAGGGACCCGCCGCCGAAGACCCGGACGTGCCGCCCCTATAGCGACCCAAGTGCCGCCCCTTGGTATTGGCTGCCCCAAGCACCTGCTTCTTTAGCTGGTGCCTGGAGCCAGCCCTGGTAACGCCCCAGTGTTACTGCCTACTGTACCCCCCCTCCCGGTGTCACTGCGCAGGGTTATCCATGTCTCTCCTCCGGAACAGTGTCTGAGCGGGACTCACTCCCCCACATTGCCCGGAGCACTTAGCTCATCACTGTTGAGGAGCAGGGTTTACAGCAGAGCAAAGCAGGAGGGGCCAGTCTCCCTCTGCAATTAGCGAAGAGGGGAGCTGTGCTGTGCTCTCCCCTGCACCCTGACCCCATGCAACCTCTGCTGAGGACAGTGACCTCCAGCAAGGCCCCACTGCCTTCACTTCAACTATTAATGACACCCCACATTGATCAGGGGGCTGGCTGCACAATCCTCAGCGCTCTCAGACAGTAACAACTGAGCCCCAAAGCCCTGCCACTCAGACCAACTTCAGATCCCCATTGCAGGGGCAGGGAGCAGAGGCCCAGGGAACTGAAGTGACATGCTCAGGAAGTCAGTGGTAGAGATAGGCTGGGAGGAGAGGTGCTCTAGATCCCAGCTCCAAGCTCCCTCCATGGCATCCCACTGCCTGTCTAGGGAAAGAGAACTACTTGGGTAAAGTCCATTTTCGTTGCATTATTATACTCCTAGTTGATAGCACCTTCACCTGCTCTTTGTGGGCTTGACACCACCCACCTTCAACAATCCTCTTGGCTAAAATCCCATAAACAAAGCTGGTGACTTTAATTTCTCAAAATTGGAGGTCTCATCCCCAACCGAGCTACTGCACAGGAGTTAATAGAATTGTCCTTAATTACTTAGAAACCATTAGGCTGATTCCCTTTCATGATTTCAAAATGTCAAATGTAGGTGCTCTTCTCTTATCAGTGGCCTGCAAAGAGTGTAGCATATTTGAAGACCGACTTAAAGGAAACCTGGAAATGAATGTGGTCAATCTTTCATTCAATCTATTATATAAGTGTCTTATATTGTATTGTGAACATATAACAAGGTAATAAATCTGAAACAAAAATAATAATAGGGGGGAAAGAGAGGGGAGATGCTTTGTAACCAGGCTCAAGATGGTCCTGGAATACCCTTGACTGGATACTGGGCTCACTCTAGCAATGTATAGCCACTGAAATCAATGTCATCACACTAATGCACAGAGTGTGAGATCAGAATCAAATTCACAAGCACGTGAGAGGCTTGCACCACATCTTCAAGAGAGAGGAGAAGGCTGGGGCTGTGAAAGTATCATCTCCCAGGAGCCACAAGGAGCAGGGAGGCTGGCTATGATTTCCTGCCCATCAGTTGTTAAGTTTTATCTTTCTCTATAAAAGCTTCCCAGTGCCATGAACCCATCCACCAGGATAGGCTTGAGTAATATAGGTTCTGAATAGGCCCTTTTCATTTCATATTTCGTCCGCTGCCTTGGCTTTGTCTTTTAAACAGTTCATGCTATGAATAACATTTCCTTTAACTGCACAGTATTTGAGAGAGCCAACATTGCTTTTTCAAATGTTTGTTATGTGAAATGCAATGTGGTCCAGGCACTGCACTTGGTGTCAGAAGACGTAGGTTCTGTTCTTAGCTTTGACGCTCACCTAGGGCAAATCACTTCACCTCTCTTTGACTTTGTTTACCCTCCCACGGTTTGTCTGTCTTGTCTATTTAGATTGTCATTTGCACAGTGCCTAGCACAATAGTCCCCCATCCTCATTTTGGGCCTCTACTGTATAATAAACAATAATGTTATGAACAGGGCTGCTCTGATCACATTAGCTAGGCATATAGCAGAAAGTTTCAAAGTCTGGATCCTTCACCTTTGTGGTACAAAGTTTCATTGTGCCTGAGGAGCAATGTTGTCAACCACAGCCCACATCCTGGAGCTTTATGTGATCTTTTAGATATCTTGGGCCCAGGCGTGGAGCCCCTGCAAGATACGGACTGAGACCTTGAACTTAACTTGATATTCCAGGGGAAGCCATTGTAGAAAGCAGAGGATGGGTGAGATATGTGATGTGGTCCATGTTGATGAGGAGACACGGTACAGTGTTCTGTAGTGCTATAGTCCAGACTGGAGGTATATAAATAAACCAGATCATCATCTGCCAGGATGTGACAGAGACTCCTAGCTGAACAGGGTTGGTAGAAAGCGTCACTCACGGACGCTGCTATGTGAGAGCTTAACATCAGTGGGGAATCTAGTAGCAATCCTGAATTGACCAAGTCTGGCTGTGCACCAGCATCTTCAACCAAAGGAGACTGCACCATTGCTGCAAACTCTTCAAAATACTTTCCTCCGCCCACCAGCATCACCTTTGTCATATCTGGGTTCAGCTTCACCTATCTATGGTCCCATTCAAGTCAATGGGTATTTGCCATTGATTTCAATGGGAACAGAGTTAGGCCAATGCTGGACACTTTTGAAATCCCTCCCAGAGTATTTAAAATGCTTTAGCCTTGTCTACCAGCGAGAATTTGGGCATGGTAACCACTGTTTGGACAGAAAACTGTTGAAACCCCATATTTATAACCTTGACACATATTCCTACAACACTCTATGTATTGCCATGCATACCTCCACCACAACAGCACCTACCACGGGCTTCCCAGCCCCAGACTGATCAGAAGTGACCCCAGGCTCTACAGCTTCTACAGAGAAATCACCATTCACTTTTCCACGGGGAGTAGAACTCCTGACCTGGTGCTGCACGGTTATATCCTCACAGAAGTAGAGAAAACTCTCCTTCCTCATCCAGAAACTCTGCAGCCAGATCTTGAGAAGAACCAGGCTGGTTGTGGTCCTGACTCAAAAGTGGCATTTCATCCATTAAAGTTTGCCAAGGGACTCACACAAATGTTCATGCTGGGGTGCAGGATGATGGGGCCTCTCCCACTGAGCTGTAGCATTAATTCTGTGCACTGCTGCTCTTGGTCTTTGGCACTCCAGGTGTTTTGCTGGAACACCCCACCCTGTCCCTGGGTCCCTAGAGACACTTTGTGATTCAAAAAACTGGCCATCCAGCCTGTACAGTGAATATTTTCTGCAAGTGGCTGCAATTCCTAGGGAGTTATGGGAGCTTATCTCCTTCTTTTACAATCCCCTGGGTCTCCAGAAGGCCTTTTCAAAATCTCACAACCACTCCTTCAGGGAGCAGTTTGGCTAGGTACCGGAGGGTAGTACAACTGCAACAGCCATCAGAGTGCTGAGTGTGGATATAGGGCAGAACCTGACATCAAACAGCTTCTGTGAACATCTGCACTATTGCTCTTTCAGCTGGTGCAGTCAGTAGCAGCGCCAGCTCTTCCGGCGCCCTAGGCGGCGGAAGGTCCCGCCCCCGAAATGCCGCCCCCAACAGCGGCGGCGGAAGGTCCCGTCCCCAAATTTCTACGGGCGGCCGGGGCGCCGGCGCCCCCAAAATAGCAGCACCCTAGGCGACCGCCTAGGTCGCCTAATGGGTTGCGCCGGCCCTGGGTGCAGTCCCATTAGACCCACTCCCACTTTGTTTTTAAACCTACCAGGTCTTCTTTGCACTTTATAAAGAAGCAAAAAAGGGCACAATCTCCACGTTTAAAAGTCCTCTGCAGGTCACCTCATACAGAATAATGCTGTACACAAGGAGATGTCAGCACTTTGTGTTAGCAACTTAGTTCTGCTGGCTTTTGCATTTGCATGGGGAAGGATTAGTTAGATCCCTAACAAGTGCCATTGCTTTGTCCCTCACTCCTTAAACATTAAGCTCTGCACCCTTATGCGTCCCTCCAGCCCCTGCTCAGGTTTGCCCTCCCACCCACTGCTGGACACTGTTTCTGCTCACTGTCACCACTGTGAAAAGTTTGCCTTGTCCTGGCTGGTCAGTTTCAGGGCAGTGCATATCTTGTTATTTCACTGGGTGGCATTTGCTGTGCCTGCACTGAATATTTACTGCGCCTTAAAGCTGCATCTGCCTAGATAGTGAATCTAATTCAAGATCTGTTCAACAGAACCCTTCTTCTGTATGCAGCTGAGATGGTGGGAAGCACAGAAAGAAGAGCTAGTGTGAAGAGCTGTCAGGATATATATCCCTCTGTTCACTCTCTGTTTTGCCTTTTACTTTGGAGTGGCACATCTGTCAAACTGAAATTCTCCACCAAGACCCATGACAGTATGATTTCTATCTAGCAACTGTTCCTCGTGGTAAGCAGGACAGGATAACTTGTCAGAGACAGTGGCAGTCAGCTGTCTGGAACCAAGAATTGCCCAGGATGGCCTGGCCGGTCTGAAGAGAATGTTAGCCCCCTTGGAGTTGCCTCACTTGTCAGTCACTTTCTGTATTGCAGTCAGAGTAATTCCGTTATTGTCCTTCAGTGTTCCTGCGTGTCTCTCCAACCCTGTGTGTCTCAGCGTTCCTGCGTGTCTCTCCAACCCTGTGTGTCTCAGCGTTCCTGCGTGTCTCTCCAACCCTGTGTGTCTCAGCGTTCCTGCGTGTCTCTCCAACCCTGTGTGTCTCAGCGTTCCTGCGTGTCTCTCCAACCCTGTGTGTCTCAGTGTTCCTGCGTGTCTCTCCAACCCTGTGTGTCTCAGTGTTCCTGCGTGTCTCTCCAACCCTGTGTGCAGGGACGCTGATTGAACCTGCCTATGTCCAAAGCCGTTGCTTCAGCTCTCATGAGACATCGCTGAACAGGGCTAGCTATGTCAGCACAGACAGCATCCCTGGTGAACCCTGAGACTTCAACCTGCAACTGAGCCCCAGGCAGCCACACAACAGCCATCAGAGGCAGCAAATAAGACTTCTCCATGGAGCCAGATGTTCAGTGTAATTAGGCTAGTGTCAGGGAGGAAAACAATACACCAAGCCCATTAATAGTTCAGTCACAGAATAAAGATAGAGAGGCAGCATTGTCTAGGGGAGTGATTCTCACTCATTCAGACCTAGCATACCACATCTGAAACTTAGTACTTGGCACCCTATGTTGGCACCTTTACTCAGTGTAGGTGTAATAGATTCCTATTCTGATACCATACTTTAGTAAGCCAGCTCACATACCACGGGACTGCCGCCTGCATGCCACAATGTGAGAACTGCAAGTCTAGTGGATAGAGCCTGGGGCTAGGAGCCAGAAAATGCTGAGCGCTGGTGACTCACTGGATGGCCTTGGGAAAATACCTTAACTTCTGACTCCTCTCTAAAGTAATAATGAAATGGGGAAAGGATGTGGTAATACAACATTATGGTTATAAATTTAACCTCAGAAAAACAGGGATTGCACAGGTTAAAGTTTGCATAGTGACTTTAAGTCACCCACGCTGCCCATGCTGTGTACACAGCTAATAACCTCACTTGTAACTGAAAATAATACAGGTGGGTGAGTTAATGTTGTTATGAGAATCTTAACTTTTGTTTCCCTGCTCTTTCTGTGTTTATGTATATGTAAGCTTAGTGTTGTATGTATGCAATGTTGTTGGTTTATGTAAATATGTTACCTTAATGTTACATGACTGTAGGAGTTATTTTGCTTTTAATTTCCTTGAGTTTTGTAAAGAAAAAAACAGAAAGAAGCTGCCCTGGCAAGTTGTATCACTTTAACTGTACTGGGGTAGGTGTGGACACACACACACACACACACACACACTGTGGATGCACTTCTTTTGGTATCAAGATGCTTAGGCTGTGTCTAGACTTCAAATGCTACAGCAGCACCGCTGCAGCACTTCAGTGTAGACACTCACACAGTGACTGGAGGGGTTCTCCAGTCGCTGTAGTTAATCTACCTCCCCGAGAGGTGATAGCTAGGTTGAGGGAAGAATTCTTCCATCAAACTAGTGCTGTTTACACCAGGGCTTAGGCTGGCTCAGCGACATCACTCAGGGTTTGGATTTCTCACACCTCTGAACAACCTAGCTATGCCAATGTAATTTTTCAGTGCAGACCAGCCCTTATACTGGTATAGCTTATTCCCATATGGGCGTGGGGGACTATGCTATATATGTATAAGGGCTGGTCTGCACTAGAAAATTAGATCAACCCAGCTACCTCCTGGTCAACTTCCTCCTGGCCCTGGCAAAAATGGCCATCTATGCCACCAGGGAGAGGAGGTTGGCCAATGGAGACTCCTGTGACTGTGGGGCCTGTTTCCGATCCTCTGTCCGCTCACACATCCGGGCAGAGTTCCTCTGGGCGGCGTCCACTGGCTCCCTTGATGCCTTTGAGGAGCAGTGGGTGCTGTCCGGGGTTCTCTGCTCGGTGTCCCCATCAGGTTCCCTTCTTTTGACCCTTTGACCTCACTCCTGTTCCTGTTTTTCTTTAGTTGTCCCCCGGAATCATTTGGGTTCCCGGTCCTGTAGGTCCTCCCCTTAGGCTGGGGGCGGATCCTTTAGCAGCGGGCTCCGCCCGCCCACTTCCCAGAAACCCAATAGGTACATTGCTCAGGGGTGTGAAAAGCCACATCCCTAAGTGATATAGTTAAGCTGATTTAAGTCTCCTATTAACTACAGTGACAGGAGAACAACCCCTCCTTACCCACCCACCCCGCCATCAGCGTATAGTATCTACACTGAAGCGTTACAGTTGTGCCGCTGTAGCATTTTACTTCTAGACAAGCCCTACAGTAACTGTATCCTGGTATAACAGTATCTACACTAAGGGTTGTAGCAGTATAACTACATGGGTAGGATTACACCCATAACCAGCATAGTTAAATTGGTGTAATAACTGCATGTGGACCTGGGCTGAGTGTTCAGTGGTTCCAGGAAAGCTTTGAATTTCCCACATGGCGATGAGTGGGGAGGTAAATTATGTAGTTCTTACTGCACTGCGATGAATGGGGTGAGGGAAGACGCAGCGCTGAATCATTCCTGGGGAGTATTGGGTGGCTGGGTGAGCTCGCCTCTGTGCTGTTATTGTTTAACTGAAGGCATTTTTCTGACAAGTCTGGGGGTATGTCACTATGGAAAACACATTGGCACTGCCCCCTCGGGCAGACACAGCATGCGCTGCCAGAGAGGGATTTCCGCTGGTCTGGGAGCACACCTCCCCGAAGGACACTCGCTGTGCTGTGAGAGTGCTGGGCAACAGCAGCTGTACCAGCACTCTGATCACTGTATTCCCAATTAAATCACTCTGAGTAAACCTGAGGGGCTGAGCTGTGCCAAGATGACAGATTAGATTGGGCTGGGGCGAGTTAGAACACTAATTAGTCCATTAGCTCAGGGAGTAGAAGACACAGGAAGGAAGTGGAAAGGGGGAGAAAGAGCTTGAGCACATGGAAGCCAAGACAAAGTTCCTCCCTCTCCTCTCCGTGGTCTAAGGGGCTGAGGAATCCTATGCATTATAGATAATGTGCTGCCCAATGCTGTAAAGGCAATGGGGGAATGCTGTAAGTGAACCACACATGGAGTTCACAAGCAGAGTCTCCTAGTGGTCTGCGTGGGCCGAAGGGGCGCCCTTGTACACATGCCGGCAGAAGCTCTCTTCTGTCTGCTTAGCCGTGGCCACACTGGGGTGGTGTCAGCACAATGGCATCACTAGGGGGCATGTGGTTTTTCACACCCCTGATTGACATAGGTAAGCCAGTATAAGCTTTAAGTGTACACGAGGCCCAAGTTTACAGGGCAGCGGCAGAGCATCTCAGAAAGTGACAGAGGAGGCCAACAGCACCAGAAAAAGACAGCAAGTGAGGCCTCAATCCTGCAAACATTGAGTTTGATGGGAAGCCCAGTGCATAAGGGTTTGCATCTTTGGGAGGATTATGCTTTGTGTGTTTCCATAAGAGAGACTCCCCCACCTGAAAACTGTCCCAGCAGCAGCTCCTGAACTGGGCCAGGCCTGGGCCAAGCCTGGACACTGGGTATGGTGAGGTTACATGCAGGCTGGCTTTAGGTTCAGCCCCTTGCCCATTTTTATGGTTGCAGTCACGTTCAGGGGAGAACATTTTGGACTGTGGACGTGGTCTTTGATGAACATCTCTCCAAAGCAAAGCAAACACTCATAGGGATTGAGCTGACATACCAGAGTAGGGTGACCAGATGTCCCGTTTTTAAAGGGACAGTCCCGTTTTTTGGGACTTTTTCTTATATAGGTGTCTATTACCCCCCACCCCCTGTCCTGTTTTTTCACAGTTGCTATCTGGTCACCCTATACCAGAGGCATCTGCATGGCTTTACTAATACATCTGAGAGCAAGATGGAGAGATTTATTTCACTGAACTGGAGGCTACAAGAGAAGCAGGAAATAGAATGGAATAGAGATGAGGAACAAAAGAACAAGGGAACTGGAAGAAACTCCGAATGACAACAGCAAATGCTTCAGACAACTCCTTGCCAGGAAGCTATGGGAAAAGTGGTCTGAGTCTCTGAGAGATGGTATCAATTTACCACTTGGACAGTACAGCTAAAAGGACACTGTCAAGGTTAGTTAAGTTAGAAGGCACTTGCATTGCCAATGTCGCCCCTGGCAGGTTTCCCCCTCTGACGCCTGCTACATCAGAAAGTGTGCGAGATGAGGACTTTCAGTGGGACTGTCAGCAAGAGAGCGGATCTCACCACTCACGGGGACATGCTGTATTTTATCTGAGAACCAGCTCAGAATGTAGTGTGTAGCTTCTGGTTTATTCTGCACGCAGCTTATGTTGGAGTTAAGTCAATTCTACTGACAAGAAACAAGGGCTTGTCTATATGGGGAAATTGATCAGCCTAGCTGTTCTGGAATAACTCATCTGCAATAGATATTCCAGAATAGTTCCCTGTGTGGCCCTTTGTTCTGTGATAAAGTCCCCAGGATTCTGGAATAATTACTCCTTTGTTGAGTATCACTTTTATTCTAGAATAGTGTGTCCACACAGGAGTTATTCCAGAATAGCTAAATTATACCAGAGTAGTTATTCCCATGTAGACAAGGCCCAAGTAACCTTCCCCTCTGCAATGTATTTGACCCTCCTATATACCATGGTGACAACAATTCACCAAGGGGCAAAAACAGGCAGAAAAAGAAAAGAGACGCAAAGAAAACAAACTAGGCAGGAGCAATTGACTGAGCTGTGGGCCCAGCTGTGCCTCTTTGTCACTCCCTCACCCCCAACTCCATCACTCCATCTCATTCTTCTTCCTGTGGGTCTCAGGCTGGCAGCAGCATCTCTACCTCGGGGAGGCATGGCAGAGTGAGAGTCCTGTTTGGTCTCCACACTCACTGGTCTCCATGTTCTCTTCAGTAACAATGATAGATCCCAAATGGTCCAGGTGAATAGCATTCAGCTCACCTGGCTATCGTGTTTCACAGCCACAGCTGCTGTAGAGGGGAATTCTGTGAAGTCATTAAGCTCACAAGCCTGGTAGATAACAGAGACAGACCATCCCAGAGAGCAGAAATAAATGTGGGTGTGTAGCAAAGCGAGACTCACCGGTGTGGTGCCTCCTGCTGGTTGTCTTGGGAATTAGCTCTCCAGCACTCGGAGCGCCCCCTACTGGCCAGTGTCTCACCTGCCGCTGGCCCCGGTGTCCCTCCCGGACTCCGGTGCTCTTTACCTTGGGGTGCTGCCCCAGCAGTACCCCACCACGCTCTGGGTCTCCCCTCCCAGGGGAATCCCCAACCCTCTCACTCACCTTGCCTCAGTGGCTACTGCCAGTCATCATCTCGCCCCCGCTCACTGGGGCAAACTGCAGTCTGTCATGGCCACTCATCATCGGCAAGGGGGTTAGGACCTGCTGCCTTTGCTTATCCCCGGGCTGCCCCTCTGCAGCCCCAGTACCTTCTTTAGACCTTCTTTAGGCCTTGCACAAGGCCTTCAGCCTGGGGAGTTGCCCCACTACAGGGTGCCAAAGGAAAGACAGAGTCAGAGAGAAGCAATTCTGCAAAATGTATGTTCCAGAAATGTTCACTTGCTACAAAACGTCCTGGTCCAGCATGGGAGATGGCAAAGAGTAATGCTGCTGGTCAGATGGAGACACCAGTAAAACGAGGACAATGCTGTCATAAACTGGCTAGCGTGTGCCTGTGTGTGTCTGCGTGTGCACCCAAGTGCACAACAGCTCCCTCTACTGGATGGAATCAGCAGTGTTCAGCTGCACCCTTGTCTTCACTCCACAGTTAACTCAGGCGTTGCCCTTAACCCAGCTCTTGTCCAAACACAAACCTTCTGCCCCAAGTGTGGTGGTGCTTTACACGCAGGCTGCCTGGCTCGTCTGGGGCTACAGGCTAAAACAGGAGTGCTGCTTACACTCAGGTCAGTAACCCACCCACTTTACAGGGAGGCTGCAGACTGGAGTGCTGATAGTCCTCAAATGCCTTCCCACAATTCCCTCCCCACCATCTGCCCAGAAGGGCAGACAAGTTCTCCCAGAATTCCCTGGGAAAGAATCAGAGCAGCTCAGCTTACTGCAGCACAAAGAACCGTGGGATATGCTCCCAGCAGTCCTAGCAACTCTCAGAGTGAGTGCAGCACCTGTGGATGCCATCAAATGGACACTCAAGTCTGACCTTTGTAGTGTGGCCACTCAGATCCTGGCTCAGTTAACACTGCAGTGCAGACATACCCTGTGAGTCATAGGCCCTATACTGTTACAGATAAAGAAGAGTTGCCTAGGTTGAGTGGTAGGGACCTTTGCTTTTGAAACAGGAGGGTCAGAGCTTGACAGAGTTTAAGGCCAGGAGGGACCATTAAATCATGTATCCTGACTTCCAGTATATCACCTTGATGGATCAGTCCTTCAGCCCTCATATAGATTGCGCCGATCACAACATGTCTTCCATTCTTCTCGTATCCTGGCCTTCCTTCTCCATGTGCAGCCATGTCTTTTCACCATAAAATCTTCCCATCTCTTTGGCACTCGGCCGAGTGGTCATTTCAGTTCCCATGGGTACCACTCGGCGACAGCTGCAGTCCATCAATTGTCAGTGAGCCTCGCTATATGCCCAGCCCATCGCATTTTACTCTGCCTGCTCTCAACAACGACGTCCTGCACTCCACTCTGCTGTCTGATTACTTCATTGGGGACTCGATCGTGGATTGAAATTACCAGAATTCTTCTTTCCATCGCCCTCGCCGTGACAGACAATTGCTGCTCCTCTGTCTTCATCAGTGCCCATATTTCGCTGCCGTACAACATTGCTGGCAGTACTGTTGAGTTGCAGAGGCTGGCGCGTGTTGCCTTGTTGATTTTTCCTTGGAGGACATCCCTGATAGAATTGAATGCGCACCAATCTGCTTGCTTTCTTCGTGAGAGTTCACCTTCCTGATCATGGCGCATGTTAATTTCTTGGCCCAAATAGACATATCGCTCAACTTCTTCTGTTTGTTCTCCCTTGATTGTTATTTGGGCTTTGNGGAGGACATCCCTGATAGAATTGAATGCGCACCAATCTGCTTGCTTTCTTCGCGAGAGTTCACCTTCCTGATCATGGCGCATGTTAATTTCTTGGCCCAAATAGACATATTGCTCAACTTCTTCTGTTTGTTCTCCCTTGATTGTTATTTGGGCTTTTGGCAAGGTATCAGACCGCATACATTTCCTTTTGGAGCGGTTCATTTTCAGGCCATTAATTTTCACCCAGTTACCCCATATAGAGCCCAAAGACTTTAGTTACACTAAAGCAGGTAAGTCCTCAGGAGACTATGCCACAGGCAGAGAACAAGAGAGACTGAGGGCCGCCAATGCCTGAGGCCCCTNTTTCCTTTTGGAGCGGTTCATTTTCAGGCCATTAATTTTCACCCAGTTACCCCATATAGAGCCCAAAGACTTTAGTTACACTAAAGCAGATAAGTCCGCAGGAGACTATGCCACAGGCAGAGAACAAGAGAGACTGAGGGCCGCCAATGCCTGAGGCAGGGGCAATTGCAAGGTGCTGATTAGGTAGGATATACCCATATGATCCCAGCAATTGTCTGCTGACAACTTCCTGTTCCAAATGTGTGGCTCAATACCATTCAAGACACACCAACCAGCCATCTAGAAAGAGGATTCTCTGCACCACCTCAGCGCACTCCTCCAGCCAGCTGGGGAGTCCTGGCTCCAGCGGGGGCCAACCCTGGAAGCTTCAGAGGAAATGTTAGCACCTCACAAGATTAAAGGCCTTTTCATTCCTGCTGGCAGTTATTTCTCTCCTTTGTTTTCAAACATAACTGCTCTACACCAATGCCGCTCTGAGATACATCATATATGACCCTGCTGTCCATTGCTTCCCGTTTAAATGGCTCCTCCCAGCTCTCTACCCAACCCAGCCATGTTTCCCCTTTGCTAGCCTAATTTCACAGAGTTTCCAGTCTCCGAAAAAATAATAAAATAAATGAAAGTGAGAGAACTAACAGCAGAAGCGTGATAAAGGAACTCAGACACTTCAGGACTTGGGGGTGACCTTACAGCCACATTGTCCCACCCTGGGTTTTGTCGCTGCCAGTAGGAAGACCAGTGAACTTAGCTCTGGTTCATGAGTCAATGAAAATGGTAATGAATATCAGGGACTGGCAATTTATCCCTCCGCACAGGAAAAACAATATGTTAATAATCGTTTAACATCCAGATGGGCTAGTAAAAGAGTCACTGATATACCTACAATCTAGGAGGCAAATTACCAGTTTGATAGAACATATTAAACATGAGCCAGACAAAGAACAATCTTTTCCCTGGACTGGGATAATTAACCTTATAAAAACACACTCGCTTCCCAGAACTGATTGTTTGTCACTAGCTGTTCTGATAGCTGTTCCTATTCAGATGGAGATCTTTAGTAGAAGTCGTGGACAGGTCACCGGCAATGAACAAAAATTCACTGAAGCAGTGATCTGTCCCTGACTTTTACTAAAAACATAGCTGACAAAATGGGGAGGGAGGAGGGTCCAGCACTCTGCCCCACTACATGTGGCCCCCTGCCCAGTGGCTGGGGGCTGGGAGGGACCCTTGACTGAGGGGCTAGGAGCTGGGGGGGATCACCTGTTGCCCTGCAGAGCTGGTAGCTGGTGGGGGGATTCCCCCCTGCTCTGCTGGTCTGGGAGCTGGGGGGGTGCCACTGCCTGCAGCTGCTATGAGCTGCTGGGGGTCTCCCACTGCCCAAGCGGCTGGTCTGCTGTGGGAGGCCCACCCTGCTGCAGGGCCCCAGTGTCACAGAGGTCATGGAAAGTTATGGAATACTCGTAGCCTTAATCATGAGCACCCAGAGTCAACCCTCCACTGAGCTGAATGGTGGCTGATCACTCCCCTCAGCTGTAGTGCATCTGTCTGCAGATGCAGGATGAAAGCAGCACATCAGTTCAGGTTTGTTTGGGAACTTTCCTTCACAAACGTATGGTCTAGAAGCTCAGTTTTTAAAAAGTGAAAGCTTACACAGTGCAGGAAGACCTGGGTGAAAAGTGAAGCGCTGGCGTGGGGTCTCCCATTGGAAGGCAAAACTGATCAAACCAAATATGTAAAACAGAAAAACCAACAGGCTTTCAATGAGGGGCTACCCTGCTGATGGAGTCCCAATTTCTGGGCCTAAACCAATAACCTCTCTGTGGAAAGGATTCGATTTCACCTTCTGCAAGGTCTTGTTATTCAACCAATAGATTTTCTTCTCCAGTGTTGCAAGGCCTGTCAAACCAATATGGTTCCCATGGGATTGAGTTAATTAACAGGTAGCGGTAACACAAAACAAGATATTCTCGTGGAGATCATTGTGCAAACATCCGTACATACACCGTTGTCTGCCAGCCTGCACTGCGTGACTGGAGCATGACTTGGATGTCTGAGGGTGTGAAGGGGTGCCCACCCCAGCCAAGGCCTGAACAGGTAAAATTGGCCAATTAACCTTTAGGCTTCACCTGGAGGAGAGCCAAGGCCTGATAAGCCCAATGGCTGATGATGCTCAGCTGGGGGAGAACACAAGCAAGGCTTATAAAACCAGGATGTTGTGAGCAGGAGGGGGGCTGCAGTTACTCCCTAGAATGAGGAGGGGAATTGATGGAGTTCTAGGGGGACAGTAAGCCCTGGGCTCCTGTCTTGGACTACAGACTGGCAAGAACCCGAGAGCAGGTAGTAGTCACGGGGCCCAGAGGAAGCTCCCATAGTAAACCCAGAAGGTAGGGAAAAGAGGTAGGAAAAAGTCCAGAGAAATACCAACAACAGGGTCGGAGCTTGAGCAGACTGTGGTTGCTGGGCATAGGGTCCCTGGCCAGGAACGTGGAGTAATGGGCGGGCCTGGGTTCCCCTGCCAGCCACTGGGAAAGTGGCACAGACTGGGCAGTGGATTGGGAGACTGAGACGGCAGATAAATCGTTTGGCAGGTGGGCCTTGGCTACCCAAAGAGGGCAGAGCACATCGACCCAGCCGGAGGATTGCAAAGGGAGCAGGAAGGTAAGAGAGTGAGCAACGTTAGGTCCCTTCTACACTGGGCAAAGGTATTGGGATGGGGAACAACATTATAGCACACAAAGTAAAGGATGTTTCAGCCTTGCAGTGTGGATCAGACTGAACCTGGCTTAAACTATCATGTTGCAGCCTTGGACTCTGAGGACTGAGAAGAGCCCCGGTCTGTCTCAGTAGCTTTTCGCTCCTTGCAAGCATTCGGTGTAGGCAATCTCCAAGTAAGATCACCTGTGCACACCTGGAGCATTCAGTGCCATGGGCCCTGGATGGGCAGCAGCTGCACTTCAGCAGAAAAATTGGAGTCTCCTGCCCTCTGCTGGTGAACATCTGACATTGCGGGAACATTGACTGCATGTGCTGTGTAGACCCTTCCATCACCGTCCCCAAGGCTTTAGCCAGTCCGCATCACAGCCAGCTCTATTGCCAGGATCTGTGCCCTGCCACACACGCAGGCACTCAGCACAGCAAGCTCCAGGGCACCCCTCTCAGGAGCTCACCCAGGGCTGCTTCCCATTTGCCTCTCCCTAAATTAGTAGATAATGTTTTCACCTCCCTGAGGGAGGGATTTATTTTTACAAATGGCCCAGCATGTGTGGTGCTCTCCAGAATGGACAGACTGACGGCCTGGGCCTTCCGCGCCTGAAGCCAGAATTTTCAAAAGAGCTCAGCACATCGAAGGGCATGGTGGGAGCTGAGCTCATCTGAAAATCTGGCCATGCTTGTGGGTGCTGAGCCTTTGAAATCTGGCCTCATTTTATATACACAATCACAGGTGCTGGAACTAGGGGTGGTGGGGCTTGCAGTGGTTTCCATCATATCCAGGGTTTACAGTTTGGTTCAGTGGCTCTCAGCACCCCCACTATACAAATTGTTCTAGCCCCCCGTATACAATATATAAATGTGAAACCTGCTGTGAATTCAGCATTAAGGATGCACACTCGAAAGGGGGAAGCAAAGTGTGAATGTGCAACCTTAACTCTGCCCCCTTGTACACAACCAGACAGTACTGCCAACTCTTGCTGGCTTATGATGAGAGTCATAATATTTAGTATTTTTCTTTACAACTCCTGGAGTCAGGTGGTTCCATAAAACTCTTGGCTTTCATTAAAAATAAAGTAAGTTTCTACCTTTGTGGTTGTGGAGAAAATGACACCCTATATGGCTCAAAAACCAGGCGACAAAGATTCAAACTTTATTATTTGTTAAGATCTTGTGATTATTATTTTTTAGCCAGTTTCATGGTTTTGGGGGGCCTGACGCTTAACGTTTGAGCCCTTGGGTTTGGCCATGCTGTGTGCAATCAGCCTTACCACACCTTTCCTGACTGCGGTGTGTTTAACTGAGCAGCCTTAATGTTGCATTCCCAGAGCTCTTTTATTTAACTGTCCTAAAGGGGTAAAAAAAGCAAAGTCTATTCCTCTAGCAGGGAAAGCCCAGCCGCAGGGTAGGCTGTGTGTATGGTGCCCGCCCAGGCTGAAGGGTGAGCACTGCCTGGGAGTACTGCCGGCTAGCTGTATGTTTCCACACCCGTATATATACTTACTCTGTAAAGGTACAGTTTGAAACATCCTTCAGGGATTATTTATAGCCTCCAACCACCGACCCAATTCTCACAGCTCCTTGCTGTCCCCTTCTCCCCATTTTGGAGGGGATTTTTCCCCACCCACACTTATGGGGGGGAGAAACCGTAAATACCATATATATTCAGGGATAAGTTGACAAGCTGCCCCCTAACTTATATCTGCAAATTCTTACATTAAATTAGTCATCATCTCATCAGAGTGTATACAGGTATTTCTGGGAGCACTGGATTGTCACTACAGTGGCAGGGGAGCTGTAGGAGCAAGTCCCACCTGAGAAACCTGTTCCCCAGGCAGGGGAAGAGGAGCAGCTATCTTTTAACACAGCATAGTGAGTTCATAAGTTCTTCGTGCTCCCTGGGCCTCACTGATCCCCTCCTGCAGCGTTTGTACATTTTCTGACACAGGTTGTGCACTGGGGGGCAGGATGGCAGGATCTGTCCCCACAAAAGAAGCACAAACCCTGACTGGTAACTGCTCAGCTCATGAAACCCAAATCAAAAGATCTCTCCCTGAGAAATGAACCATCACCGGCAGTGTCCCCTTCCAGAGGGTAATCCACCCATTGGAGGAGTTCCTGGTCTGTTCAGGGACAGTTCCCAAATGGGAAAGGGGCAAACATGTTGCATATAATCTTCAGTATGAAGGGGTCACTCAGCTCTATTCAAGGCACTAGACCAAACAGTAGGAAGTCAGCTGCCAGCACATTGGGAAAAACAGAGCAACCCCCCCACCTGTGATGCTCTGTACCTCGGGGGAACACCCTGCACCCCCATGTTCATCCTTAGAATATGATTGTCTGGTATCCAATGCAAAGTTTGTCATGTCGGGTGTCTTCGGAAGGCTCATGATGCACTGAGCATTGTTGTTATAGTAATGTTATAGGTTGTAATTTCATGTATATAGTTATGAGGCTGAAAATGTGTCCTCATGGCTTAAAACAAGCCCAGGCAAAACTCTCCAGGAACAGAAGGGCAGTTCACACCTCATCAGGGCATGTATGGGACAAACCCAGCCAAGCCTCACAGGAACAAAGGACACTGGCCTAGGCAGCAACAAAGACTCTGTTGCACTTTCAAGTGAGTCACCCCCTTCCCTTGGTCAGTTTGGGACTACGATAAGGTAACGCTCACCTGACCCTGAAGGGGGAGAGGCAAAGCCAAGAGGGAAGAAAGAACATTATAAATTTCTTGATTTGCCATGCTCTTCCTCTCTCTTCCACCTCCATCTACAGACACCGCCAGCAAACGACTGAAGGGGAGAGCCTGGCTGAAGAGCAACCAGCCAGCCTGTGGTGAGAAGCATCTAAGTTTGTAAGGGCACTGAAAGTGTTAAGATGAGCTTAGAATACATTTTTCTTTTATTTCATTTGACCAAATCTGACTTGTTATGCTTTGACTTATAATCACTTAAAATCTATCTTTGTGGTTAATAAATTTGTTGGTTTATTCTACCTGAAGCAGTGTGTTTGGTTTGAAGTGTGTCAGAGACTCCCCTTGGGACAACAAGCTTGGTACATATCAATTTATTTGTTAAATTGATGAACTCATATAAGTTTGCAGCGTCCAGCGGGCATAACTGGACACTGCAAGACGGAGGTTCCTAGGGTTGTGTGTGGGACCAGAGATATTGGCTAGTGTCATTCGATTGCACAATCCAACAGCAGCTGGCCAAAAGTGCTCACTCACGTAGCAGGGAGCAGCTTACAGCCCGGGAGTGGGGGTTCTCACAGCGGAGCAGGGTAAGGCTGGCTCCCAGAGTCGAGGATTGGAGTGACCTAGCAGATCACCGGTCCAGATAACACCAGGGGAACGTAACCCCCACCAAAGCTGGTTTGCTAAATAGCCCTGAGCAGAAACATTCCCCAGCAGAACCCTCACCGTAGTGATAGATTCAAAACCCAGGCAAACCCTCCGAACTACACAGTCAGTGACCACAAGCTAGACCGAGAGCAAGAACCACTGTGCAAACCATGTGTCAGAGGAGATCCTGCACTGTAAGGCATTTTCAGCTCGATTGTTCAAACCACAGGAAAGACACTTCTCCAAATATCAGAAATGACAAGAAATCTCCCATTAAGCAGCCTGGGAAAAATGAGTCGGAAAGAAACTAAAGAGACGGGAAGCAACCTGCCAGCTAATCCCTGATGATAAATAGTCACAGTAAAACTCAGCTTCTACCCCCTGTGAAGCACCCTCCTAGACAGCTACTCGATTGACTATTTACTGTTGGTGGCAACGATGCCCCAGCCATGGCAGTATAGTTATGAGCAGGCTTGGTGTGGAGACGAGGAGTGTGAAGGGAGGAAGAGCCAGACAGGCTGAGGGTGAAGGTGACAAGGTGCTCTGGTGGTTAGGACACTGCACTGGGCTTTGGAGACCCACATTCACTGACTCGACTGCAGACTTCCTCTGTAGGTTTGGGAAAGTCACCGTCCACCCTGCGCCCGGGTTTGCTGTCTGTAAAATGGTGACGATACTTCCCAGGGTGCTGTGAGGGACAAATCCATGAACGGGTGTCAGGTGCTCACGTCGTACAGGCAGATCTAGTCTGTCTAGACAGACAGAGGGTCAGCGAAGGTTGTTGTGTCCGAAACAAAGCAGCAGGTTGCTCTGTGTCCTGCTCTGCAGCACTTTTGGTTCCAGAGCCCTGCAATAGCAGGGGAGCATTAGGGTGCTCACAGCCGCTGAGGCTGTGTCTTCCCTGCCCAGGTAGCCCAGGTATTGGAGACCTGCAACACTGAGCTTGCCCTACCCAAGTTACCGTGTCCGCACTGGTGCTGCACTCACCTGTCTCTCTCACTAGGGCTTCTGGGGGCAGCTCCCATGGTTCTTTGCGCTGCCATAAGCTGAGCCACTCTGGGAGTATTTCCCAGTGAATTGTGGGAGAACTCCTGGGCACATGGGGAAACTTGTGGGAAGGCACTGGCAGACTACCAGCACTTGAGTGATTTAGCTTGTGTCCTCATGGCACAGTGGATAGGTTTCCAGCCCGAGTGAAAGCAGCACCCATGCTCTAGCCCAGGGGTAGGCAACCTATGGCACGGGTGCCGAAGGCGGCACGCGAGCTGATTTTCAGTGGCACTCACACTGCCTGGGTCCTGGCCACCGGTCCGGGGGGCTCTGCATTTTAATTTAATTTTAAATGAAGTTTCTTAAACATTTTAAAAACCTTATTTACTTTACATACAACAATAGTTTAGTTCTATATTATAGACTTATAGACGTTAAAATGTATGACTGGCACGCGAAACCTTAAAGTAGAGTGAATAAATGAAGATTCGGCACCCCACGTCTGCAAGGTTGCCGACCCCTGCTCTAGCCTGTATTCCCAGCCAGGCCAGCTAGCCGAGGTGTAAAGCACCACCAAACACTGGTGCATGGGCTTTGTGTGTGGCCAGGACGGGGGGCGAGGGGCAACAGCTGAGAATGAGCCTGAGTTAATGGCAGTGGAGAAATACCCTAAGAGCCAGGAGTTCTCACTCCTCCAAACATCCACATGGAGCAGCCCCGTAGTGTTGCCAACCCAAGCATTCAAAACTCATGAGACTGGCTTAAAGAGAATACATTTGGGGTCTTTTTATTTGCCTTCTGGATTCTGAGCCTTTTAGAGGTCACATTTTCATGAGGGCTAGAAACTTCCTCTTTTTTACACTGAATTGCTGTGAGTAGCATGTGATCACCTGATGAGGAGCCGAGGCTTTAAGAGAAACACCAAATAGCATGAGTTTCACAATAAACTTGCAAGAGTTGCCAACGGCACCCAACTAGCCAAGTGGGGTTCTTGTTTGTCTTTTCCTGGCTTGCTCAGGCCCTGCAGGGCTGCAAGCTGGGCTGTGACTGGCTGGTTGGAAGGTGGCATTTCTCCTGCGTTCCTTTGATGGAGTGGGTTGGGTTGGGTTGGGCAGGCGGCTCAATCAGAGAAAGCTGGACGTGTTGCAGAGACGGGCATTGTCAGGAGTGCTGGACCCCAGCGATATGGACCGTAGCACGGCAGGCAGGGGAGTGTGGAAACCTGTACCAAACAGAGGATTGGCTTAGCTCAGCCACAGCTAAGAGGATGAATGGAAGGGCTAGGCCCTATTGCAGCTGGGTGCAATCAGAGACGGGCCACTGGCCCAGCCCAAGGCCTGCATTTCACTGCAGTCTGGTTCCTTCTGTGAGGAGATTCCTGCGTTCAGCTACTGAATGAAGCAGCAGCTGCTGCAGTCTCCCAAATATGTTGAATCACCCCTGGGTGATAGAGAGCTGATGGTATAAATGGCATATTTATCAGCTTATCAACCGAATCCACAAGCCCCATCTAATTGCTGGCTGCTCCACAGACCCATCTCACTTTGAAGGTTGATTACACACAACTGGACACCAGGGGGCAGTGTGTTATTACTGATCCACTTAACATAGGCAGATTGGTGCCTCAGAGGTGTGGTCAATGGTTAGAGCAGCAGACTGGTAGTCAAGTAGGGTGACCAGATGTCCCGATTTTATAGGGACAGTCCTGATATTTGGGACTTTTTCTTATATAGGCACCTATTATTCCCCACCCCCGTCCTGATTTTTTACACTTGCTATCTGGTCACCCTATAGCAGGGAACGGCAACCTTTGGCACACGGTCCGCCAGGGTAAGCACTCTGGAGGGCCAGGCCGGTTTGTTTACCTGCCGTGTCCACAGGTTTGGCCGTGTCCACAGGTTTAGCCGTGGTTTGCCGGTCCAGGCCAATGGGAACCGCGATCGGCCGAACCTGCGGACGTGGCAGGTAAACAAACCGTCCCGGCCCGCCAGGGTGCTTACCCTGGTGGACTGCGTGCCAAAGGTTGCCGATCCCTGCCCTATAGTCAAGACTTCTTGGTTCTCATCTCGACTCTCAAGCTAACTCACTTTGTGAGTTTCGGCAAGGTCCAAATCTTCGAAACACAGACCAGCCTTTGCACAGGCTTGGCTGGTGCACATAGAGCATCGCCTATGAGTGTGCAAGTCAAGTGTGCGGGTGTGCAAACCCCTGACCTGCACGTGAGATTCGGGTGTAGCCTGTGTGCAAGCCGGGCACCTGCAGACATGCCTGTGTACTGCTGAAAATTTCAACCGTCACTTCTTTGCGCCTCAGCTTTCTCCACCAGTACAATTGAGATGAGGAGGTTTCCTGCCCACCTGCTATGCGAGCTGCGGGGCTCACGTTCGTCCGTCGCTGTAAGATCTCCAGAGGGAAGCGGCTTTCGGGGATGGTGGGGGGGTGTTAATGATTTCTGCTGTTCCAGAGAGGGCATGTGTGAAGCAGTCTCCTTGGGAATTTCGGGGCAACACGCTGGTTTCCCACAGAGGACTCTGCACCTGGGGTTTCAGAAATCCCTGTTTAAGGACATGCTAGCCCTGCCCAGGAGTGCAGGCCCCCGCCCCTGTGACTGGCAGTGATCTAGCCAGTACTGCCAGCCGGCGGAAGGGTGTGGCTTTGGGCAGAGCATGTCGGGGCTGTAACCCGGCCCATATTTTTAGCACTTTGTTTTGAGCCGACATTTCCTGTCAGTCTCTCTCTCGGCTTAAGCTGCAGATACGCGTCTCTGCTCTGATTTCATTTTCCTCCTGCTGCTTGTTTACTGCCTTGGTCCCTTTACCTGTGGCAGGTCCACATTGCTCTGAAGGCCAAGGCTCTCTGCCATCGCCATGGAAACAGAGCCTGTGGCTCCTATGGAAATGGGAGTGGCTAAGAGAGGCTGGCTGGCCCCTGCGGAGTTAGGGCTCTGGAAAGGCTGCCACAAGCCGGTCGCTCAGCTGCCTGGACAAGCCCATTGATGTGGGGGGGCTTCCCTCTCCTACCCCCCACAGGGCCCGGCCCAGCCTCGGCCATTCCACGCTGCAGACCCCAGGCGGTGGCCACCTCTTCCTGACACTGCCCGCCTAGCAGCGCCTGGCTGGGATCTGACTCAGGCGCACGCTGGGGATGGGTGTCTGTCTCCTTCCAGGGAGGGCTGGGTGACCTGTGCAGGGGAAATGGGCCAGACCAAGCCTTCCCCCCAGACGGGAACCAAACCCGCTATGATGTTCAGAACCGGGCAGTGAATCGCTCCCAGGCGCCATGCCTTCCCTGCGGCAGCAGGGCTGAGTCGGGGCTGCCAGGCAGCTGTTCCCCCTCCAGCGATAGGGCGGCTCAGTAGGGAGGGTGTCCGGGAGCCTGAAGACAAGCTGGTGTCTCACAGGCATCACCAGGGGTGACCGTGTGGCTCTCACAGTTATGCTCAGCCCAAAGGCCCTGTGGAGTTGAGGCCCCAGAGAGGCCTGCAGTGTGGGGAAATCCCATGAGATGCGCTCCCTGGAGGTGATGGGTGGGACTCCAGGGTTCCCCACAATTTCCTTCATTTAACCCCCTTAGGGCTCACCCGGTCAGTGACAATCTGGCACCGATTGATGCTTACCGGCTCAGGACAGGTTAGCTAGTCGCTTCCAGCATAGAGGAGAGAGAAGAATTGCAGAGGAAGTTGAGTGTGCAAGGACCTGGGGGCCACGGGACGGGGGTGCAGGTGGCGAGGGGACAGCGGGCATTAGCTTTGGCATGTCCAGGGAACATGCGAGAGCACCAAACGGGGCAAGAGGCAGGGTTTGTTTAGGCCCAGAGGATGAGGTGGGTGTGGTTCTGCATGCCTGGAGTCCCAGTGGTATTGCTGGTGGGCAGGGCGCATGACGGTGCAGTAACAGCCTGACACGCAGGAGGGCTGACAGGAGAACAAGCTTTATGCCCTGGCTTCAGGCTGCAGCGGCACGAAGAGGCTTTGTGCCCTCTGCCCCTTCCGGCCTGTTGCTGTTGAGGGAAGCGCTCTCCATTTGGTGTATGTTAGGCAGTCAGGTCTTCCGCAGCCTGTTCAACTCCGTGGACAACTGGACTAAAATTCAGTTAATTTGTGCTTGAAACTAGCCAGTGGTTTAGGCCTTTAGGATTCCTGGCGATGCTTAAGATTGGCTGGTTTTAGACTCACGTTAGCCAGAGTTTCATAACGAAGACATGGTGCAGACGGGGATGCCGTTGCGTCCTGCCACGTGCATCCCAATGCCAGGTGGTTTGTACCACAGCCACCCAGAGGGCAGGGGCAGATTTTAGTTATGGGACAGGATTAGAGCCCTTGGTTTGGGCCAACCTTTGGGGGATGGGGGAGGTTAGAGCCAGAGGCGATGTGTGTGGGGGGAAGGGATGGAGGGTCAAGTGCCCCCCAGATTGGCTTGCCAGGGGCAAGGAGGGGGAGGGGCTCGGTCCTTCTCTCCCTGCGCATTTTCCCCTCTACCCACCCCCCTCCCCGTAGCACATTCGTTGCTTTCCCTGGCAGCTGCATGGGGAGTGGGACGGAGCCGCTTCTGCCTGAGCGAGCCTGGCTGGGAGGCAGCATGCTGGTAGAGGGGAGGGGGGCTCCGGGCTCACTTGGCCCCTGTCCCCAGCAGCTGAGCCCAGGCAGGGCGCAGGCCACCGCTGCCTTCCAGCCAGGCTCTCTCAGGCAGAAGCGGCTCCATCCTTCTCCCCATGCAGCTTCCAGGGAGAGTGGCTGAAGGTGCGGGGAGGAGGCACAGGGAGAGAAGGACAGCGCTTTCCCCCCACCCCCACAGGTAACATGGGATGGGAAGAGTGTGGTGACCCTGGGCTGGGCACAGGGCGGGGAGGGTGTCACTGGGAAGGGGAGACACATCCGGTGGTCACATTTCCCACCCCCCAAGCATGGGGAGGCACAAGTCGTCCATGGTTAGTGCCCACATTTTCTGATTGGACAGGATGAGAATCTAGGGTTGGGGATCAGAAGTGGCTTATGGGCCGCGTTTTGAGATGTGATGGGGTAAGAGCCCATTGTTCGGGACTGGACTGGGTTAGAGCCCCCAGTTTGGGATGGGATATGGTTCGAGCCAGCATTATAGGATCGGACAGTGCAGTTTGGGATGGGCATTGTGGGATGGGATGAGGCAAAGGCCAGGTTTGGAATGGGAGGGAAGGACTTACAGCCCAGGTTTTGGAATGGAATGAAGTTAGAGCCTTATTTTTAGACAAGATAGGGTGAGAGCCCCCACTTTGGGATGGGATGGGATTACAGCCCACGCTCTGCGATGGGACAGGCATTAAACACGGCCTGAGATGGGACACAGCCAAAGCACGTTTGGGTGGGAAGGTAGGAGAGCCCACGTTTGGGATGGAACACAGTAAGAGCCTACAATATGCTAATGGTCTGGGCTGGAATCAGAGGCCATGTTTTGGTCTGGGCTGGACTTACAAACCATGGTTTAAAGAAGAGATTGGTTAGTGCCCTCATTTGGGGTGGGACAGCATTAGGGTTCCTGTTCTGGGCTGGGCTTGGATCTCACATTTTGCGATGGGACTGTGGTTAGCGCCCCTGTTTTGGAGACGGCACAGGTTTTGGTGACGGCACAGGATTTTGGAGACGGCACCTGTCGTGAGTGTCTCCTATCAGCTGGGTGTGGCGCTGTGATCTTTCCCCCCGACTCCTGGTGTTCCCTGTAGGTTGCTGACCTCACTAGGCAGGCCTCCAGCGGCTCAGGTCTCTGGCCAAGTCACACAGTCAAAAATGGATGAACCCCTTCCAGGGTAGCAAATGGTTCAACCAACTGCCTGACCTCCCAGGGTCTTCAGCCCTGTCTCTGGGCCCTTTAAATCCCACCATTTGCTTGGGCTTCTGAACATGCCTGGTCCCCTGCACAGGGTTAGGCCACTCGGACAGTGGGGGAGCCCAGCCTGCCATTGCTCCGGTCTGCAGCCCCGGGACCCTATGAACAGCAGCTATGTGCTGCTCCCTGCAATCCTCTGCTGCTGCTTCTTCCGGTTACAATCTCAGGCCCTCTCACTCTCAGGGCCAGTAAACACAGCCCCTCAAGTGCCTGGGGCCCCTTCTTCACTCCTCCACTCCCGGCCAGGAACTGAGCCACTCAACCCCTGCAGCTCCTTTTATCTGAGCCTGCTGAGCTCCAATTGGCTGCTTCCAAGAGGCCTCTCTAGGAAGGCCTGGAGGAACCACCTCCACTGCTCCTTCCTGCCGCGGGGTGTAGTAGGGCTGCAGGGCCTCCAGATCGGGGCCACAAAGTGTCTGGTGCACCCCGTCCCAGTGGGGTTGGGGCCCACGGCTCGGGATTTGGGGACTGGGTGGGTCGGGGCCCACGGCTCGGGATTTGGGGACTGTGGGAGGAGGAGCCCCCGGCTCAGGATTTGGGGACTGTCTGGATGGGGCCCACGGCATGGAATTTAGAGACTGGGTAGGGTCCATGGGTCGGGATTTGGAGACTGGGTGGGGCCTATGGCTCGGGATTTGGGGGTTGGGGAGTGGGGCCCACGGCTCAGGATTTGGAGACTGGGTGGGACCCACGGCTCGGGATTTGGGGACTAGGTGTGGCCCACGGCTCGGGATTTGGGGACTAGGTGGGGCCCATGGCCCAGGTTGTATTTGAGTTCTGAGCACAGACTAAGTGATTGCGTTTCACTATGGGGCAATGTCATCGCTCGTGGGTCTGTCAGAGGAGACTCTTTCTCAGACCCTGGGGCTGAGTCCCCATCGAGTACGGACGCTGACATACTGGGGTAGAGCAAACAGATCTGAGGAAGGTTCAGGGGATGCCCCAGTGCATCCACAGTTCTTGTTCTTCCCCTCTGGAAGCATCAATGCTCCCAAGGCTCCATCGAGCAGGAGGGCAGAGCCCGGGGTCCTGGCTTGACTCCAACTCAGGCAAACACATTCCACTGACCCACTTGCCTCCCGCCACTTCCCTCCCTCCAGACTAGCCACAGGAGATATATTGGGCTCCTGGTGGCTGGAAGAGGTGGAAGACACCGTCCTAAGCCATTTAGATCAAAGGTGCTAATAGCAGAGATCCGGGGCTCTGTGAACCTGCATGCGTCAAACCCTCTGTGATGATTTATTAATCAGCTCATTTGACCGTGCAGTGTTAGGGGACAGGGCAAATAGCCGTTCGATGATTCCACAGAGACAGCGCCAGGAAGATGAAAGGCCCCAGGGGAGAGTGTGTGGGCACAAATGCTGTGTTGAGTCTCGTCAGCAAAGACCTGGGGACAAACTAATATGGGACAGTGCTTGGCAAAGCCCCCAGGCTCTGTCTGGGATGGCCCTGTGCTCAGAGCAGGACTGCATCTCGTCCCAGCCAGCCCTGGTGGAGAATCTCCACCCACCTGCTCATCTGAGCTGCAAAGTTCTCCCCAGCCAATAGTGCATCAGGCTGAGCTGGTTACGGCAGGTCATTTTCACAGCCAGTGGTACATAAGGGAACAATGTGGCCAACATCACGTCCGCCTGCCTTTGGCTGCCCCTACCAAAGGATCGGCTACCCATGTTGCAGCTGGCTGTCCCCCATTTAATCCCCCCCCCCCGTCTATTCTGCTGCCCAGACAGCTGCTGGAGGACAGTGAGTGTCCTTTGCCCCACCCCACTGACCTTGCCTAGCACCAGGCACCCACTTCCCACTGGACCCTCTTTGTCCAGGATCTTGGAGTGAAAGTTACTGCTAGACCGGGAGCCCTGGAGCTTGAAGGCCTCTCTCCATCCCCAGGACAGGCCTGGCAAGGACAGCACCAGGACAAGCTTCCCCGCCCACTGCCTCCCAGCGTGCTGCAGCATTGCTGTCCCCAGACAGGTAGCCTTAAGCTAGGCCCGCCAACGTCATGAGACTGATTTAAAAATCAAGAGGATCAATTTCAGCTCTGCCGCCTTTGCGATCCACCATATTTGCTGGATGTTTCTGCTGAACTGATCCATAGTGAAATAGCTAACGATACTGACATTTATGGGTCATCGTTAGACGTCCTAATTAAGACACCAGTGAGATGAATGGGGTTGTTCACACCTCACAAAGGTATTTTTCCGGCTCTCAGCAGACTCAGGCAGACAATACAGGATCAGGTCGTATATGAAAAGTTTACTTCACACCCAAGGGGTGTGGAAAAAATGAAAAATTAAACCCTGCAGATACTATGGTGCCCCAAGGGGCTTTTATGGCAGCCAGCGGGCTGCAGGCCAGGCGGCATTGCCCTCGAGAACAGCGCGTTTGTTAGAGATGCTGCTTTGCTCTGACACAATGTTAAGAAGACGATGAGGAGACAGAGATTTTAAAGAGATTTTTAATGGCTCTTTTAACAGATTTATTTTAGATTTTTCTTTTCTACAATAATTCAGTGTAAAAAGTCCCAGTTCCATATACAACAGTTTGAACATTTGGAATAAGAAATCCAGCTCAGGGAGACTGTGGGACGCCTAGAATCAGCTCATTTTCTAACAACACAGGTAGAGAAACCCCCATAGAAACTAACCAGAAGGGGAACATTTCAACTGGAACGCTTTACAAATGGCAAGAAAAGCCCCTGGCCAAAGCCCGGCAGCCCCCAAATAAATATTTACAGAGGGATCATCTCTTTGGACACATCCCCATGGCAGGGAAAGGGGACCAGACAGCTGCGGCTGCCACAGCCTCACTGAGCAGGGAGAAGGGGCAGCTCCCTGGGAATTTGGTAATGGTTACAAACGGGTTTTCTCTTTTCCTCAATGGATCCAGCATTGGAGTTGTCCTCATAAATTTGCTGTCAAACAACCCTTCTGTCCCCAAATAGGAAACATCTAGTAGCCCCCAGGCATGAGTGATGAAGCAGCCCCAGGGCAAGAGGAAGTTTCCCCCTAGGAAGGGGGTTTTGCCTCCCTCCAGGTGTGCATGTCTGCAGGTGATGAGCCAAGCTCTGTGTGCACGAAGATGCGCTTGGCACAGGCCTGGCTTCCTGGGATGGCCTCAGCCGGCGTTTGCTCAGTGTGGGTTTCCTAGGAAGAACAGGAACCATATCCTTCCCCTACAATAAGGAGCAGCCGGCATGTGGCCTATGGCCTAGTATGAGGCATGGCAAAGCCCGTTGTAATGCGATGGGTCGGGACTGTCTCGTCCCCATTGTGCTCCCAGTTCTGACTGGGTGCTGCTGTGATGCAGCCCACAAAGAAATACTGAAACTGGTGTGAACGCCCCGTGTTCCAGGGGCTCGATCTGAATGAAAATGAAGTTCTCAGTAGACACTACGTAGTTTGGGGCAGTTTCTCGGCTGGGTGCAGCCAGGAAGCTGGTTACAGCTCTCTGACCCTCTCCTGGCTCTGGATGCAGGTTAGAGCACCCTGGGGGATGCTCCAATGTGTGCCAGCTGGCAGTTGTCCCCAAGGATGTGAGCAGCAGCTGAGCACAGCTTGAGTGCAAGGGATGCCACCCACCCACTCTTTATCCCTCCCTGCACCCAGGTAGGAGTTGCTACCTGATAGAGACTGCTCTCATTTCGTTAACCAGCAAGAAGTGTCCCCACATTTGGAGATATTTCTCCAGGTGAGATTTTCATGCAGACAAATTGCCGTGGGCAGAAGGCTGAGGGGGCCCCAGCAAGCAGGTTGGAGGGGGCGGATGCTGAGCTCGCATACTGCTTTGGAAGAGTCCCCTGCCACATTTAAAGTCATGTCCCCTTGGCAGGATGTGTCTTGCTTGCTGTGCTGTGCTGCTTTGGCTGAGGGTTGTTTTCTTGGAACATAATTTCTCATTGACCAACCAGGCCCGGAGGGACACTGGAAATGCAACATGTACCTGAGGCTAAATGAGGGTGAGAAACCCCCGCCCCCAAGCCTGCTCCCTGTGAGGGGTGCAGCTCACATCCATCGCTCAGACTGAGCGCCAGGAACTGTGGAAGGGGATGGGGCTTGTGCTTTTGGGTGTCAGAGCATGGGGGGCTCAGAGGCCTAGGAGAAACACTAAGGCATCAGTGGAGCACCAGAGTGGGAAGAAGCATGGGAAGTCAGAGCATTTACCCAGCCCAATCTGGAGCATCATGGAGAAAAGGGATGTTTGGGAAGCTTGGAGGAAAAGGAATATGGTACTAATCTTCAAGCGAGGGGAAGGAGAGAGATCCTGACAATTACTGTGCTGGCAGGGTAATTTATAATGGAATAGCCAAGGCCAGAGTGGGAGGAAGAAGAGGCTGAGGGGGAGAGGACAGGGAGATGCTGCTGAGATTCCCGCAGGAAGAGGCAGCATGCTCACTCCACAGGCAGGATCAAAGGGCTTCCAGCATGCACTGCAGAGCCCTTCCTCTCACTACTGCAGCACCTCAGCACCAAAGGGGTTATTCAGCCTGCACTGAATGCAAGCTCTGGCCTAGAACTTGGGCTCTGGCCTCTGAGTGGAAATGGAAGAAGAGTTAACAGAAGGGCAGAGGCAGGTAGAGAGATGGTTGGAGAGGAGGAAACAAAGGGATCAGGTGGAGAGAGGAGGATGCACAAGAGCAGGTCACAAGACTGTTGGAGTTAGTTGGGGAAGCACAAAATGGTGGGTGAGGAGGAGGGTCATGAAGTGAGACAGATGCATGAGTGGGGTGGGCGTCCTGGAGGAGTGAGGGAGTGAGACAAGGAAATATGGAGGCGGCATAAGAAGCAGTGATGGAGAGAAATGGGGAAGTAGAAAGGTGATTGAGTGAGCTGGGTAAGCATGAGGGAGGGATGGTGGAAACATTAGGGGTGCTGTTCGGAAGTGGTGGTGGTGGAAGAAGAGAAAGCACAAGGGGAGAATCAGGTAGACAGATGGTCAGGAGGAAACATGGGGGTAGGTGGGAGATGAGGAAGGTCGAGGGGACAATGATGGAGGGAGTCAGAGACACCTGAAGTGGGGAACTGAGTGGGGAATGACAGCGGTTTATAAGGCAACCTGGTGGACAAGCCAAGGGGTAGCAATGGTGGGAGCTGAAGAAGCATAGAGGTGTTGTCTTGTGAGGAGCAATTTGGGAGATGAGGAAGCACTGGGAGGGTCAGTGGAGAGTGATGCTGGGAGATGAGGGGGAGTAAGGCAGGAGAGATGGCAGCAGATGAGGAAGCATTGGGACAGCTGGGAGGCGAGGAAGCACAGGGGAATGAATAAAGGGGAGCTGAAGAAGCATGAGGGAATGTTGGGGGAGAGGTGGCAGCATGGGGAGAGGTGGGCAATGAAGAAGCACAAGGGAATGAATAAAGGGGAGAGTTGGTGATGGATGAAGCAGCATGTGGGGGTATCATGGGAAAGATGGCAGGAGATGATAAACATGGGGCATTCGGAGTGGAGGGACAATGGGAAATGAGGAAGCCAGCTGGGGTCAGGTGGGAGAGATGGCAGGAAATTAAGCATGAGAGACACCGTGAGGGAGAGATGGCAGGGAAAGAGGAAAAAAGGACAGTGTGGGCAGAGCTGGTGGCAGATAAGGAAGCATGAGGGAGTGCCAAGGATGACAGATGATAATGAAACATGGGGAGGGGCTTAGTGGGGAGGGAAGATGGGAAATGCAGGCACATGGGGATTGTCAGTGGAGAGCAATGGCTGTATATGAGGAGGCACAGAGGTGTGAGTAAAAGCAGAATGATTGGAGGGGTGAAGAAGCACAAAGTAGAATCAAGGGGGAGTGATAGCAGGACATGAGGAAACATGGAGAGGGCGGGATGGAGAGATGGAGTCATGAGGAAGCATGAGGGGGAGTCAAGTGGGAACGATGCCATGAAAGGGGGATGCATGGGGGTGATAGATAGGGAGAAGAGAGGGTGAGAAATAAGGAAGCATGGGGAGATCAGAATGGAGAGAAAGCAGGAAATGAGGAAACACGGGGTTGGAAGCTGAGGAAGCATGAGGGGGTCAGTGGAGCGTGAGGATTGTAGATGATGATGTATGAAGGGGAATCAAGGGGGAGTGATGGTGGGAGTCAGGCAAGAGAGATGGCACCGCATGAGAAGCACAGGGGCAAGTCAGTGGGAGAGATGGTAGAAGATAAGGAAACGTGGGATGGTTGAGTGTGAGTGTGGAGTGAGATGGGGAAGCAGGAGGTGGGGGGTCAAGGTGAGGCCACATGAGGACATGGAGAAGTCCAATGGGATTTGAGGAGGAGCGATGGAGAAAGATGGGGAAGCCGAAGGGGGGATTGGAGGCAATAGTGGGAGACGGGGAAGCACGAGGAGGGAATGGGATGAGGGTGGGAGGGGGGAAGCACGAGGAGGGAATGGGGGAGAGGGTGAGAGAGGGGGAAGCACGAGGAGGGAATGGGGGTGAGGGTGGGAGACAGGGAAGCACGAGGAGGGAATGGGGGTGAGGGTGGGAGAGGGGGAAGCATGAGGAGAGAATGGGGGTGAGGGTGGGAGAGGGGGAAGCACGAGGTGGGAATGGGGGTGAGGGTGGGAGATGGGGAAGCACGAGGTGGGAATGGGGTTGATGGTGGGAGACGGAGAAGCACGAGGTGGGAATGGGGGCAAGGGTGGGTGACGGAGAAGCAGGAGGAGGGAATGGGGGCGAGGATGGGAGACGGGGAAGCAGGAGGAGGGAATGGGGGTGAGGATGGGAGATGGGAAAACAGGAGGAGGGAATGGGGGAGAGGGTGGGAGAGGGGGAAGCACGAGGTGGGAATGGGGGTGAGGGTGGGAGACGGGGAAGCAGGAGGAGGGAATGGGGGTGAGGATGGGAGATGGGGAAACAGGAGGGGGGAATGGGGGTGAGGGTGGGAGATGGGGAAGCACGAGGTGGGAATGGGGTTGATGGTGGGAGAGGGGGAAGCAGGGGGGGGGAAGGGGGGTGCGGGGGGGGGGGGGGGAGGTTGTAGAAGGGGGGGGCGGGCGGGGGGGGGGGGGGGAAGCGAGAGGGGGGAGGGGGGGGAGAGGGGGAAACAGGAGGGGAGAATGGGGGTGAGGGTGGGAGATGGGGAAGCACGAGGTGGGAATGGGGTTGATGGGAGATGGAGAAGCACGAGGTGGGAATGGGGGCAAGGGTGGGTGACGGGGAAGCAGGAGGAGGGAATGGGTGTGAGGGTGGGAGATGGAGAAGCACGAGTCGGAAATGGGGGCAATGGTGGAGAAGGGGGTAGCACAAGGTGGGAATGGGGGCGAGGGTGGGTGATGGAGAAGTCCAAGGTGGGAATGGAGGTGAAGGTGGAGAAGGGGGTAGCACAAGGTGGGAATGGGGGTGAGGGTGTGCGATGGGGAAGCCCGAATCGGGAATGGGGGGATGGTGGGAGACGGGGAAGCATGAAACAGGAATTGGGGGGATGGTGGAAGATGAAGCATGAGTGGGGATTGAGGGTAATTAGAGAGGGGAAAATGTGAGAGGTGGGGGTTGGAGGAGCAAAGGACGGAGACGGGGAAACATGATGGAGGATTTAGTAGGTGACTTGTAGGGGAAAGGAGAAGCTCGAGGGCCTTCATGGGAGCATTGCAGAAAAATGGGGAAGCCTGAGTGTTCGGGGGAGTGATGCAGGGAGATGGGGAAGCTGAAGAGGGTTCAGGATATGGACTGAGGGAGCTGAGGGTTCAGGATATGGACTGAGGGAGCTGAGGGAACACAAAGGGGACTTAAGGGCGCAATGCAGAGAGACCGGGTGGCAGGGGTGGGTTGAGATGTGATTGGAGAGAGATGGGGAACACAGGAAGGGAGGCTGCAGGGAGCAATAGAGGGAAACAGAAATACAGGGGGTTGGCAGGGGAGAGTTACAGAGGGAGATGAGAGGCATGAGGGTGGGGACTGGGGTAGTGAGAGAGGGAGATGAAGCAGCATGAGACAGGGTCAAGTGGGAGAGGTGGCAGAAAATGAGGAAGCACAAGGGACAGTTTGGGGGACAAATACTGGCAGATGAGGGAACACATGGGGGAGTGAAAGGGGAGCGATGGTGGGAGATGAGGGAACACATGGGGGAGTGAAAGGGAAGTGATGGTGGAGATGAGGGAACATGGGGGGAGTGAAAGGGGAGCGATGGTGCTGATGAGGGAAAACGGGGGGGATGAAAGGGGAGCGATGGTGGGAGATGAGGGAACACGAGGGGGAGTGAAAGGGGAGCGATGGAGGGAGAAGAGGGAACACGGGGGAATGAAAGGGGAGAGATGGAGGGAGATGAGGAAACACGGGGGAGTGAAAGGGGAGCGATGGTGGGAGATGAGGGAACACGGGGGAATGAAAGGGGAGAGATGGAGGGAGATGAGGGAACACGGGGGAGTGAAAGGGGAGCGATGGTGGAAGATTAGGGAACATGGGGGAGTGAAAGGGGAGAGATGGTGGGAGATGAAGAAACATGGGGGGGAGTGAAGGGGGAGAGATGGAGGGAGATGAGGGAACACGGGGGGAGTGAAAGGGGAGTGATGGTGGGAGATGAGGGAACACGGGGGAGTGAAAGGGGAGCGATGGAGGGAGAAGAGGGAACACGGGGGAATGAAAGGGGAGAGATGGAGGGAGATGAGGGAAGATGGGGGGAATGAAAGGGGAGCGATGGTGGAAGATTAGGGAACATGGGGGAGTGAAAGGGGAGAGATGGTGGGAGATGAAGAAACATGGGGGGAGTGAAAGGGGAGTGATGGAGGGAGATGAGGGAACATGGGGGAGTGAAAGGGGAGCAATGGTGGAAGATGAGGGAACACGAGAAGGAGTGAAAGGGGAGAGATGGTGGGAAATGAGGGAACACGGGGGAATGAAAGGGGAGCGATGGTGGAAGATGAGGGAACACGGGGGAGTGAAAGGGAAGTGAAGCAGGGAGATGAGGGAACACAGGGGCGTGAAATGGAAGTGAATCAGGGAGATGAGGGAACACGGGGGCGGGAAAGGGGGGAGATGGAGGGAGATGAGGGAAAATGAGGAGTGAAAGGGGAGCGATGGTGGAGAGGAAGGAACACGGGGTGAGTGAAAGGGAAGGGAATCAGGGAGATGAGGGAACACAGGGGCGTGGAAGGGGAGAGATGGAGGGAGAGGAGGGAACACAGGGGAGTGAAATGGAAGTGAATGAGGGAGATGAGGGAACACGGGGGCGTGAAAGGGGAGGGATGGAGGGAGATGAGGGAACATGAGGAGTGAAAGGGGAGCGATGGTGGAGATGAAGGAACACGGGGTGAGTGAAAGGGAAGTGAATCAGGGAGATGAGGGAACACAGGGGCGTGAAAGGGGAGAGATGGAGGGAGATGAGGGAACATGAGGAGTGAAAGGGGAGCGATGGTGGAGATGAAGGAACACGGGGTGAGTGAAAGGGGAGCAATGGTGGGAGATGAGGAAACACGGGGGTGGTCATTTCAGAACTCTGGAGAGGGGATGACGAAGCACAGTGAGGAAGTGAGAGGAAGAGAGATGCCTGCAAATGAGGACACATGAACGGGAGTCAGAGAGAGATGATGGGAAATTAGAAAACTGAGGGCTTGAGGGTGAGTGACCAAGACAGGATAGCACAAGGTAGAGGAGTCGAGGTAATGCCATGTGAGGAGGTGGGGAAGCACAGGGCAATTGAGGGGGAGCCATTAAAGCTGGGGAAGCCTGAGGAGGGACTGGGAGTGATGGTGGGAGATGGGGAAGCACAAAGGAGTTCAGTGGGAGACTTTGGAAGATGAAACCTGAGTGGGGATCGAGGGTGAACTGGAGTGAGACAGGGGAACAAGAGGTGGGAGTTGGGGTAGCACAAAGGGGGCTGTAGGGGATTGATGGTGGGAGATGGGGTAGCAGGAGGGGGCTGTAGGGAGAGATGGTGGGAGATGGGGTAGCAGGAGGGGGCTGTACGGTGTGATGGTGGGAGATGGGGTAGCAGGAGGGAGCTGTAGGGTGTGATGGTGGGAGATGGGGTAGCAGGAAGCAGGAGGGGGCTGTAGGGAGTGATGGTGGGAGATGGGGTAGCAGGAAGCAGTAGGGGGCTATAGGGAGCGATGGTGGGAGATGGGGTAGCAGGAGGTGGCTGTAGGGAGCGACGGTGGGAGATGGGGTAGCAGGAGGGGGCTATAGGGTGTGATGGTGGGAGATGGGGTAGCAGGAGGGGGCTGTAGGGAGCGACGGTGGGAGATGGGATAGTCGGAGGGGGATGTAGGCTGTGATGGTGGGAGTTGGGGTGGCAGGAGTGGGGCTGTAGGCTGTGATGGTGGGAGTTGGGGTGGCAGGAGTGGGGCTGTAGGGTGTGATGGGGGGGGTTGGGGTAGCAGGGGGGAGCTGTAGGGAGCAATGATGGGAGATGGGGTAGCAGGAGGGGGCTGTAGGATGTGATGGTGGGAGATGGGGTAGCAGGAGGGAGCTGTAGGGAGCAATGGTGGGAGATGGGGTAGCAGGAAGCAGGAGGGGGCTGTAGGGAGCGATGGTGGGAGATGGGGTAGCAGGAGGGGGCTGTAGGGAGCGATGGTGGGAGATGAGGTAGCAGGAAGCAGGAGGGGGCTATAGGGAGTGATGGTGGGAGATGGGGTAGCAGGAGTGGGCTGTAGGGAGCGATGGTGGGAAATGGGGTAGCAGGAGGGGGCTGTAGGGTGTGATGGTGGGAGATGGGGTAGCAGGAGGGGGGCTGTAGGGAGAGATGGTGGGAAATGGGGAAGTATGGGGGTGGGGTAACGGATGACAGGGTAGCACCCGGGGGCTCCAAAGGGAGCGACGGATGCTCCTGGGAAGCAGTCAGGTGGACAGAGGTGAACAGGTATGACGGGGGTCAGCGGGGGGCATCACAAGTAGAAGCACGCGGGACAGGCTGAGGCAGCAATGAAGGTAGATGGGAGCAGACAACCGGGGCCAATGCAAGTGTTTGGTGAAAGCTGGACTCAGTGGAGGGCAATGGGAAGGGCACATGCTGGCCGGGGGGAGTCACACGGCTGAGCTGGAGTGGGAGCACTGGGAAGAAGGAATATGGGGGGTGGAGGGTGAATTGAAGGGCGAGGCAAGCCCAAGGAGAGGGCCAGGGAGCAATGGAGGAGCGTGGAAGGCTGAGGGAGTCATCTGGGGAGCAATGCGGGAGGTGGGGAAGTCACTGGGGGACCAGGGGAAGGGCTGAGGAAGCAGTGTGGGGGGCTGTGTCCCAGGCTCACAGTGTTCATGGGGGTAAATCTCCACACTGCCGGGTCTGGAATTCCTGTGGACTCTGGACTAGGCTGAGCTGGGTGGTCCAGGAGGCAGAGCCCACTGGCTGTGCAGGGTTGGGGGTGTGCGGCGCCTTCCCGGCACTCGGCACATTCAGGTGCATCCTGGGAGCCCTGGGCCAAACCCTGGCAGCTATTTAGGCTCCCAGTGCCTGTGGATTTCAATGGAGTTCAGCTAGCCAGTGACAAAACCCGTTTGAGGCCCTGGTGCTGTGGGGTCTCTGGTGAGCATGTGGGGCAGTACGCGCATATGAGGAGTGTGCAGGTTGGGCGGGGCCCACATTTGCATTGGGCTCTGTGGTGGGGGTACCTGTACGTACATGGGTTGCTGTTGTGTCCTCAGGGCTAGGCCCCTCTGCATCACCCCTGTAACATCCCCCCCACCCCCGGAGGTGCTGGGGGGGAAGGGCGCCAAGCACAAACACCTGCCTTGCCACAGCAGTAGCCCTGGTGGGTGCATACTGCCTGCCTACCACTCTGGGAACGCTCTACCTGGGGCTTTGCTTGGGGGACATGGTCCCTTGGTCCCTGCAGCCCAGCCCCTAGATCAGGGGTGGGCCAACTTTTTGGTCTGAGGGCCACATCTGGGTATGGAAATTGTATGGTGGGCCATGAATGCTCATGAAATTGGGGTTGGGTGCTGAACGGGGTGAGGGCTCCAGCTGGGGGTGTGGGCTCTGGGGTAGGGCCAGAAATGAGTTCAGGCTGTGGTAGGGGGTTGGGGTGTGTGTGTGGGGGGGGGGTGAGGGCTCCAGCTGGGGGTGCGGGCTCTGGGGTAGGGCCAGAAATGAGTTCAGGCTGTGGTAGGGGGTTGGGATGTGTGTGTGTGGGGGGGTGAGGGCTCTGGGTTGGAGCTGGGGATGAGGGGTTTGGGGTGGAGGGTGCTCCAGGCTGGGACCAAGGGGTTCAGAGGGCAGGAGGGGGATCAGGGCTGGGGCAAGGGGTTGGGGTGCAGGCTCCGGGTGGTGCTTACCTCAAGTGGCTCCCAGAAGCAGCGGCATGTCCCCCCTCGGGCTCTTACGCAGAGGTGTGGCCAGGCAGCTCTGTGCGCTGCCCCGTCTGCATTCCCGGCCAATGGGAGCTGCTGAGGCAGTGCCAGTGGACAGGGACAGTGTGCAAAGCCCCCTGGCTGCCCCTACGTGTAGGAGCCCGAGGGAGGACATGCTGCTGCTTCCGGGAGCAGCACAGAGCCATGGCACGCGTGGAGCGGGGCAAGTCCCCGACCCTGCTCCCTGGCGGAAGCTCGAGGGCCGGATTAAAACATCTGATGGGTGGCCCATAGTTTGCCCACCCCTGCCCTAGATGTAGGGATGCCCCATGACATGGGACTGGCCAAGGAGCAGCAGCTGGAGAGGATGCAGGCCAGGGCTGAAGGGCTGCTCCAGCCAGGAGCACTCAGCAAACGTGTGTAACTGTGTGCCTGGTTGACTAGGTGCGTGTGTAGCATGGTGAATCCTTGGGCTGGGACTGGTTCAGCAGCTGTGACCCAGGCTGAGGCTGGCTCAGGCATGGCACAGGAAGTGGCTGCTGGAAGCAGATGGGAGGGGACAGCTGGGTGCCAGGGCCTTCCCGATCCTCTCAAACCTAGCTCCTGCGTGGGGTGCGGCCAGGCCAGGCGTGCTGCAGGCCTGAGGCCGACCGCCCCAGCTGGGCGGGGTTACTGGGGGCAGATGGAGGGGCAGGGGTAGGGAGAGCCAGAGCTGTGGAGGTTGTTAGGGCGGGTGTTGGACACAGAGCTGTCAGACAGCCCTGCACCCCGCCCAGCGATGGTGTGCAGCTTCCGGCTGTTTGGCATTCCATGTGGCAGTCGGGCGGTAGCCATGCTGGTGAGGGACCGGCTCGTGATCTCAGCTGCAAGCAGCTCAATTGCCAGGGCAGTAGCTGGGAAGCCCCGCAGCAGGGGATACTGACTGGAGTGGAGGATCAACGTGGCTTCCCTAGCAGAGGGAGGCCTTGCCCCACGGCACAGCGTGGCGTGAGCAGCTGCTCCTGTGGCCGGTGGCAGTTTGCAGCCCACAGCCCTGGGGATTTGCTGTCATGGCTGCTGAAGGTTGCCAACCCTCCAGGATTGTCCTGGAGTCTCGAAGAAATAAACATTAATCTTTAAAAATTGTGGCATGTGATGAAACCTCCAGGACTACATCCAACCAAAACTGGCAACCCTATGGCTGCTCCAGGTTCAGGCAGCGAGGGACAAGGGGAGGTGAGGCTTTGTCCTTCTGCCCCATTAACCAGCACCTGCAGGACCCTGGGCAGGCCGTCTGCTCCTGCCTCAGGACCAGCAGGGCAGCTTGGCTCAGGTGCCATGCACAGCGGAGGGGCTGCACCGAGTCCAGCCCCACTGTGGGGCCACGCAGCAGCAGAGTCCAGCCTGGTGCTCGCACAGAAGGAAAGGGCTGACTAGATTTTAGCAGCGGGCTCTGGCTCCCTTGGTCCAGCTCCTTCTGGGATCGCTTGGGGAGGAACGGGAGTCCAGGCGCCCCTCAGCTCCCCTGCTCAGTGGGAAGTGGGGCCTCCTGCTCCATCACTGGAGCCTCCTCCTGGGAAGAAGGTGTGTTCCTTCCACGGTCTGGCCAGGCAGCTGTTGCTGCTCCTAAATCAACCAGCAGGGGGCTGTACCCCAGCCCACTCTCTTCTGCTGGCTGTTTACACCCAACTTCCAACAGCTGGAGCAGGGCTCCAAGGTCACCTAAAGGGCATGAGAGGTTCCCGGCCTGCACTAGCTGGAGGCCAAACACCCTCCCCCAGCTGCTCTCTATCTCCTGGGAACAGTCTGTCAGCTCAGCAACGGAAACACCCCTGACCTAGCCCCCAGGAGCTGCTCAGGGCAGGATGGAGCCAAGAGCAGGATTTTGCCTTTCCCTTGGACCGAGAGGGTGTCAGGGAGGTACTCCCCCGCCCCACGGGTCAGCCAGGCACCCCGCACACATGGACACAGAAGGTACCTCGGGGGGTTTCATGTCAGAGCTCGCAGGCCCTTTATTTTCTATCACACAACACACAATTGTACAGACAGAGGACGGAGTGAGTGGGGAAGCCCCGTCATCAGTGGCAGTGAAACTGCCCTTCATGTGAGCGTGGGGCCATGCAAAAGGAAGGGGCGAGCACATGGAACCCAGACCCGGACACCGGAGGCTGCTAGGGAAACAGCGCCGGGGGCTGAGAAAACAGTCGGTAACAGCCCCCCGCCCTGCCCTATGCGTGAGCTTTGCGGCAGGACAGGCCTTTGGAAAGAGCTCGGCTGGCTTTTCAAACCCCACCGCTGCAGTGAGGAAGAGCAGGGAAAGGCTGCGATGGTGCGGGTGACACGGACAGAGCTCTGCTTGGGAATAGCTCACCGGTCATGTGGCAGGGCTGCAGGGGGAACAGTCCCCAAAGGGCAGCTCTCCTCTCCCACCCCCCGCAGGGAGAAACCCTAACCTGGTGAGATGCATGGGAATGACATGAAATCAGCGCCTCCCTGTACACAGACCCTTCCCCGCAGCAGACACTGGGAAACAGGACATGGCTGACTGAACCAAACGGGCGGCTGGGAGTTAAAGCAGCCAAATTGGCTCATCTTTAATTTCAAGTATGCTATTTTCAGAATGGCCGGCACCCGGGGCTGCAGCCAATCGAGGCTCAGCTCGTGCTGAGATTCTGCTCTTTCAAATTCCAAGCAGGGAGATGACAGTGTCAAGTATAAACGCTGCGTATTACACACACCATGGCTCAGGGTTGCTCTCTCTGCTACCTCCCCCCATCCTTCAACTGACTTTGCTGAAGCAAAGCCCAGCTTCTTTGCACACTTGTTGGGGTGGGCCATCAGGTGGCCAAGACAGGGCCCTGGGCACATGCCCAATGCCATCCCTCCCAGCCACAGGGCCGCTGGGTCACACATGGCCCATCACCTCCACCCATGGCAGAAATGCCCAGCGGTGCTATTTACAGGACAGGACAGACACGACGAGTATCACAAATAATTAAAAAGGCATTTGTAAAAATGAGAAACCATATTCCAAAAAGTAGATTCTTTAAAAAAAACACCCTAGCTATCAATAAAAATGTGAAACCCACCCCAACGGAAGTATTTACATTGGGTGTTATCGACCACATTAACAACACTGCCCCAGCCCCCTCCCGGGACACACTCCCACCCCTGCCAAACGCATGCAAGAACTAGCAAGAGCTGCACTAACCACCCGGCTCCCACAGCTCGTCGTCTGCTGGTAGATTGGACAATAAGCTGCCTGCTCTGCCTCCTGCTCCTCTCAGGTGAGGACATGCCCGGACTTTCTCTGGCTCTGCCAGTGGAAGGACACAACAAGACCCACCCATAGTCACCAGGCAGAGTAAGGTGACTTGTGCAGAACCAGCTGGGCCACTGCGCTCCCCTCACGTAACAGAGGTGCACAGAGCGTAGCCCTCAGCTGCTGACCGAGAACAAGGCTTGGCTGTGGTACTAGCCGGAGCGCAGAGCACAGCCTCACACAGGAGGGGTAGCAGCTTCATTTGCAAGGCCCCTCTGTTTAAGGGATAAATGCACGAGTTTCTCCTCATCCCTGGGGTGGATTCATCCCTGGCTGCACGGCTGTTACACATTTGGGTGGATGCGTCTTCTGGCTGGAATCCTCCCCATGGGTTTGGCTGGCATCTCACACACCTACCCCCTGCTCTTCTGCAAGCCCAGGTGTTCTCCCCACTAGCTGTCATAATCCTCTATGGGGAAGATGTTTGTACTCTCTCCCACAGCAGTGCAAAGAGCAGCAGGCCGGTAATTGGACTTCATTAGCACCTAATGCAACGGGCATTTATTTTTAGCTTCAGAAATCTGCTGGCATTGGGCGCCAGGGCTTCACAATAAAGTGCTGATGCCTTCCAGGGCTCCAAGCTGATAAACACTGGCTCTTTATTAACGGGGTGGCTTGTTTGCACTTCCTCCCCTCCCCCATCAGACTCCATTCCCAGCCAAACAGCAGTTCTGTTCCTGGGCAGGATTGCACGACCTGCAAGCCCATAATCCAATTGGTATTTTTAACTCATCTGCTACCCTCCCAATTTAGCTAATTTCATTATTTTTAAAAATTCCTTCAGCTCTAAAGTTCGTGCTGATTTAAACTGACCCTGCCTTGTGCTCAGCCCGGGCCTGCAGTGCATCAGAACAGGTCAAACCAGAAGGAAGGGACATTTGCAAGACACTTGTAATGAGCAAATAGGTAAAACAGCCCCCCAAGGAGCTGGGGTGTCCCAGCTGAGTCTGTGAAACCGAGTAATGGATTCAGCAGGTGCTGTTAGCGACAGGGCCAGGGCTCCCTGGACACCCCATATCTGCTCAGGGATACAACAGGGCTTAGGGGTAGCTCTGGGGCCTATATTGTGTTTTTAAATATTGAAGCAAAATGCTGTCACATACGGCTCCCCCGTACAAGTACTGGGCAGGGCAGTGGCTTGAAGAAATTATTTCCCAGTTGCAGACTGAATTAATTAAAACTCCCCCCTCTGTGCATGCGTGTACACACACACACACACTCTCTCTCTCTCTCCCCCCCCACTTGCAATGTTCTCAGAGACCCTGGGGAGGGAAGTCAATCAAAATGCACCAGGAGCCATGATGATAAAATGGGCCAGAAACGGAGTTTACAGCGAGCACAGGGCTGCAGTGGAGGCTGATGCTGATGCACAGCGAGGGGTGAGGGGACCCTGCCACGGCCTGGGGACCAGCATATAGGAGCAGCTGGAATCCATGTCTGATGAGGTCGGCTTTTCTCATACCACTTCCAGCACAGCCGGGCTTGGGGAGGGCTGGAAAGGCAGCCAGGAAAAGGGTCTCCCCACTCCAGCGGTTGCCATTGCCAGTCAGAACCAGCAAGTGCTGAAAGGCAGGAGAAGAGCACGCTCCCACAGCCATTAACTGGACTCCCTCCCCCCACGGGGCCAGGGTGGCGTTGGGGGACAGGGCCAGCCCGCTCCACGCTGCTGGTTTGCTCTGAGGTGGGCTCAGACCCAGCTGCGGGGGAACACAGGCCTGGCTCATCTTGTCCCCAGGGTTTCAGTGCTCTCGGACCAATGCTCCAGAGGGGAGGGGAGAACACGAACACACAAACACACTCTCTCTCTCTCAGCTCCCCGGAGAAGGGAAAACATGCGCTGTACTTCCCCCTGGCCTATGCTCTGCGAGGCTGCTAGGTCCCCTCTCTACTGCAGTCTACCCGCCCCCCACTGCATTTGCTCCTGTTCCCATCTGCCTTTGGCTGTGCTGCCTGAGATCAGGCTTTCAGAGGCCAGGCGGCTGCACAGCTTCTGAGCCAGGATCCCTCTAGGCGAGCCAGAGACAAAGGGAGCCGCTGCAGCCACTCGGCCAGCGCACTAGCTCGGTGCTTGGCGAGCATTCCAGGGGGGCAGCTTGCTTCAGCCTCCTGCACTGGCCAGGCTGGTGCTGGGGTGGGGAATTAAGCATTGTTTGGGTGAGGAGAAGGGCTTGAACGTGCCCCGTGCCTTCCAGCACAGGAGGCAAGCCGAGCACCGCAGTAGCTGATGCAACAGCAGGGCAATCCACCCTGGGCTGGGTTTACACAAAGCCCCAAGGCGCAGGGGAGGGGAGGCCGTGTCAGTGAAGGGGGGTGCCAGTGCCACTTGAAGACAACATGACAAGGGAGACAACACAGTGAAGAGCCTCACACACATCAATCAGCTTTATACAGCACACCCCCCAGGCGTCCCCCAGCCCTGTCTGTGAAGTGCAGTGACAGCATGCCCGGGGCATTTCCTCTGAGCGCTGACCCAGCTGCTCTCTGTGCTCCTGCTGCTGATTCCTCTCCAGGGTGCTTGTCAGCAGCACGGCCCCAAGGAGTCCCAGACTCAGGGCCTTGGCTTTGCTGGCTTTCCAGAGGCTGCTGCATGGTGATGGTTCCCAGTTCCCACATCCCAGGGCAGGCAGGGCCCATCTCTTCATTCCCCCGCACCCCCCGCCGGCTGCCTGGGAACGGTCCATCTCCCTGAAGTGCAGGTCTATGGAAATTGCACAGAGCTCCCCACCCCGGCTCTGGGGACGCCCTCCTGTCTCCTGGAATCATCCTTCCCTTGCAGGAGCAGTGAGGCTGGCAGGCTACTTCCTGGGGGTCAGGAGACACCCGCCCAGAGTAACTTCCCTCCGTCCCTGGAACCGGGTCCAGGCATAACGCCGGAAGCCTCCGTTCCCGACTATCCTGCAGCATCTGCTTCTTAAGCGCCCCCATCAGCTGGGGAACAGTTAGGAGACAGATGTGCATGCGCCTGTGTCTCTGCGAGAGCGAGGGGCCCACTGGGACCCCAGCACAGCTCTCTCGGGGCCGGCGGATCCCGCAGGCTGCAGCGGAGCTGGCGCAGGCGGGAAGCGTGCTCTTTCGTCAGGGGACACGGCTTAGCCCAGTCCCCGCTGCCCTCACTCACTCACTCAGAGGCCCTGCCTTCTCCTCCGCCCAGCTGGGGTCAGAGGGATGCAGCTTGCACTTGGAAGGGGAGTGCCGGACAGCTGAGCGGGAGGGCCGGGCGAAGCAGGAGGTGAGGGACTGGGAGCTGCAGTCACATGCTGTGTCCTGCAAAGAGAGAGATGGGGGGATTAGAGGTGTGGAGGGCTCAGGGGAGCTGCAGCTGGGACCAGTCTGGTACCCACTCGAGGGCAGATCTCCTCAGGCTAGGTGCAGTGCTAGCAGAGGGGACTGCTCTTATCAGCCATACTGCAGCAACACACAGTTGGGACCAGGGCCCCCTGGGGCTGGCACTGGGTGAGCCCAGAGGCAGAGTGCCTGCCCCGAGAGCCAGCTCTTTAGTGCGTGAAGCCCTGACGCGGGTGCAGGCTGAGGTCCCCCAGGCTGCCAGTGTCTTGACCCAGCTCCATGAATGAGGGCGTGTACCCAGCCCCCCTGTGGGGAGCAGTCTCTGCATGGGAGAAGCCAAGGGCTGAGCCAGCGGGGCCCCTCCAGACTGCAGCACAAGCCTGGGCTGCTGCTGCCTGAGTGTGTCTGGCTGTCAGATGCAGACAGTGCTACAGCCAACCCGCCAACTGCTGCAGGAACAGGTCTGCTCCTCTCACCCCTCCAGCCCCCAGGGTGGAGAGGGGCTGCACTACACTTCAGACTGGGGAGGAAGCTACCTCCTCTGGTGGGCGCAGAAGCTAAACACGTTTGCTTTGTCAGCCAGCTCTACCTTAAGTCTGTGTCATTCGCTAGGGTAAAAACAAAGCTGCCAGGGGATGCTGGGGAGGCCAAAAGTATAACTGGGCTCAAAATAGAATGAGAAGTTCATGGAAGCTATGTCCATCAATGGCTATTAGCCAGGATGGGCAAGGATGCAACCCCATGCTCTGGGTGTCCCTAAACCTCCGACTGCCAGAAGCTGGGCCTGAATGACAGGGGATGGATCACTTAATAAACTGCCCTGTTCTGTTCATTCCCTCTGAAACATCTGGCACCGGCCACTGGCAGAGACAGGATACTGGGCTAGATGGACCATTGGTATGACCCAGTCTGGCCGTTCTTATGTTCTTACCTCATTGGCTATCACAGATGTGATGTCCAGGTCCCTTGGGGCCCCATCTTTGCTCCCCTGGTTTGGGGAAGACGCCTTGGGCTCCTCGCTGCTGCTTTGCTTCGGGAGTTTCTTGTTTAAGCTCCGGGAGACATTTTCAGATGGATGGCAGGTGGCCGGCTGGGAGTGATCCTGCTTTTTGGTGCCATCATCTCCCGGTGATTCTTTCTTCTCCGGGGCAGAAGTGGGGCTCTGAGCCCTCCCGCACACGTTCCTGAAGAACTCTTGCACGATGCCATATTTCGGGGCTTCTGGCTTGGCTTTGCTCTCTGGACAGCCTGGTTTCCAGATGGACTCTGTACTCCCAGAATGCTCCACAACATTGAACAAGCTGGACAGGCCATCGTTGATGTTACTGAGGACTGGGCTGTCTCTGGTTGTGGTCGACCTAGCCCAGGCCGACCCATTTTGCTTACTCTGATGAAGGTTCCACAGGCTTCTGTCTTTCGAATTGTCAAGCTTGGAGGAAGACCGTCTCTGGAGCTTCGGGGAGCCATACTTGGGAGAACAACAGGGCCGTTCGATCCTGGAGTGGACTTTGTCCAGAGACGAAGAAATCTGTTTGCTACGCACAGACATCAGGGAGGAGCTGCGTGGGGACCAGCTCTTGCTGTGGAGGTTTCCCCGGGGCGTGTCTGTCTGCAGGCCAACGCTCACCATCTGAATGGTCTGGGTCCCGACGGTTGTCAGCCCCGTGGTCTGACTGGAGGTGCTCTTAACCTTCCTCTCCAGCGAGCTGGAGCGGATGGCCTGCCGCACGCAGTTGGTGATCTCTTTCATGTCATCGCTCATGTTGCCGGAAATCTCAAAATCGTGCAGGGAGGTTGGGAACCTGGGATCGGAGGGCCCAGCCTTGTCAGCACTGCGGCTGTCCAGCAGCTCGCGGTGCTGCTTGGAGAAGTTGCACAGCCATCTGCTGTATGTGTTCGCCGAGCGGTCGGATTCCTCCAGCTCTGTCGGCTTGGCCATTGTGAACAGGAAGCCCGGCTCAGTCATGATCTTCCCCTCCTTGTTGTGGATTAGCGGCGCCTCCAGTCTTCGCACCACCGGAGGGCTATAATAGATGCGGATCCCGGTCTTGTCTGGTGCCGTGTAGCTCCTCTGCATTTGCTTCTGGGCCGGATCCTGCCCAGAGAGGTTGTTTGCCCGGGAATAATCCCATGAGGAAATGCCCAGCTTCTCTTTTGCCAGGCTCTCAGGGGCAGGTTGCTCTGTAGTCACATATGTACAGTTTTTGGGGTGGACTCCTGCAGGGTCTGTTATGCCATTAGGCAGTAGCTGTGTGGCTGGGGACACCTTGCCTCGTGCGTGGTCAGGGATCACAGGGCTGGTCTTGCCTGGAAGGTAGGGAGAACAGTCGAGCAAGCTTTCGAACTCGGACATCGAGGAAACGGACTTCGTCCTAAGTGGAGAGAAGAGGGGAGTGGTCAAAACACGCGTGGGAAAGGTGGGTAAAGAACTCCAGTGATGGCGGCTCTTTGAGATGCTGTGGATCCCACTGTAAGTACACAAGTTCCCCATGCACGAGACCGAAGTGTTTGGAACAGAAGTGTCTGTTGGGCCTGTGCTTGTTCCCCCTTCCTGCTCATGCTCCAATACAAGGGCCCAAAGCACATGCCACTGCGAGCCTCCCGCAGTACCCCCGTGATTCAAAGCCCATGCTCCCAAGGGCTCCGAAAAGTGAGGGTGGGTCAGGGATCCGTGCTGACAACGACATCTCCAAGAACCGCAGTTACTGCAGGGTAAGGAACCGTTCTTCCTTCTTCAAGTGTGCGTCAGTGGATCCCGCAGTAGGTGACTGGCAGTGTCCTCCCTGGACCGTGGGTGTGGGGAGTTTCAGCTGTATCACTCCAACAGGGATTGAATCAGAGACTCATAGCAAGGACCTCAAGGGGTTATCTAGTCCAGCCCCCCACACCGAGGCAGAACCAAGTAAAACCCAGACCATCCCTGGCAGGTGTTTGTCCAACCTGTTCTTAAAGACCTCCCGTGTGGGCATTCCACAGCCTCCCGTGGAAGCCTGTTCCAGCACTTAGCTACCCTTACAGTGCTGATTACTTCTTGTCCTATCTTCTGTGGACATGGAGAACAATTGATCAGACCTCTCCATCACAGCCCTGAACATATCTGAAGACTGTCTTACTCTTTTCTCAAGACTAAACATGGCCAGTTCTTTTAATCCTTCCACATAGGGCAGGTTTTTCTAAACCTTTTTTTGTTTGGTTTTTTGCTCTCCTCTAGATTCTCTCCAATTTGTCCACATCATTCTTAAAGTGTGTTCCCCAAAACTGGACACAGTACTGCAGCTGAGGCCTCACCAGTGCTGAGTAGACACCTCCCATGTCTTACATACCTCCTGTTAATACACCCCAGAATATTAGCCTTTTTTGCAACTGCATCATGTTGTCCAATATTCAATTTATGATCCATTATAACCCCAGATCCATTTCTGAAGTATTACTGCTGAGCCAGTTATTCATTTTGTATTTGTGCATGTGATTTTTCCTTCCTAGGCGAAGTACTTTGCACTTATCTTTACTGAATTTCATCTTTTTAATTTCAGACCAATTGATCATGGTAATTGTGAAGTCTAATCCTGTATTCCAAAGTACTTGCAACCCCCCGCAGCTTGGTGTCACCTGCAAATTTTATAAGCATACTCTCCACTCCATTATCCAAGTTGTGACGTTATTGACATGAACTGTGACTGTATAAATCATTGTTGCAACCAGGGTCCTATGGATGCACCAGTTCTTGTACAGAGGAGGTCAAGTGGGGTGTCTATGGAAAGGTTATAGTTTGCTGGTTATGATTATGCTGTCTGTATGTGTGTATCATTTTTATATTTGAAGTTATGAATATTGGCTATGTACTTCTATCTCAATGTGTTTGATTCTAAGTAGCCTCAGTGAAGCATTTGGTCAGCTTCTTGAGAATGGGCACTTACTGAGAATAGTCCTATCAAGAAACACTTAACTGACAATGGACTTTGGGAGATGCCAATCCACATCTGAGCTTTCCTGGAAACGTTCAAACTAACATGCAAACAATGGCGTCGGCCTGCAAAAAGCTGAATCATTCATGGACATGTGACTTGCCCAGGCAGCTACAAACTCCATCTTGTTGCTGTGACTTTGCACAGAAGAACAAAGGGGTTTCTGCCCACGAGAAAGAATATAAAAGGCCCTGGAAACCTCTCTTTTTGTCTTCAGCTGGCTGAAGAGATGGCCTCTCCACCCCCAAGAGATGCCTGAAAGAAACTGGAACAAAGGACAGTAACTATGGGGGTATGAATGATTGCTGGACCCAGACTAGGAAGGAGTCCAGTCTGTGAAAGCTTATTGGAACATCTCTAGGGGTGAGATTTCATCTGTAATCAGTTTCTTAATGTATTAGGCTTAGACTTGCGTGTTTTGTTTTATTTTGCTTGGTAATTTACTTTGTTCTGTCTGTTATTACTTGGAACCACTTAAATCCTACTTTTTATATTTAATAAAATCACTTTTGCTTATTAATTAACCCAAAGTAATTAATACCTGGGGGAGCAAAGAGCTGTGCATATCTCTCTATCAGTGTTATAGAGGGTGGACAATTTATGACTTTACCCTGTATAAGCTTTATACAGAGTAAAACGGGTTTATTTGGGGTTTGGATCCCATTGGGAACTGGGTGTCTGGGTGCTAGAGACAGGAGCACTTGCTAAGCCGTTTTCAGTTAAGTCTGCAGCTTTGGAGGCATGGGTCAGACCCTGGGTCTGTGTTGCAGCAGATTAGCGTATCTGGCTCAACAAGACAGGGTTCTGGAGGCCCAAACTGGCATAGAAAACAGGCTCAGAGGTAGTCTCAGCACATCAGGTGACAGTCCCAAGGGGGTCTCTGTGAACGAACCCGTCATACAAGTCATTAATGAAAAATTTTACTAGTACCAGAACAGGACAAACACCTTCAGGTCCCCACTAGATAAGCTCTCCCAGTTGGACAGCGAACCACTGAAAACATCTGAGAGTACTGTTTTTCAACCAGTTGTGCACCCGCCTTACAGTAATTTCATTTAGACCACATTTTCCTAGTTTGCTTATGAGAACATCACGTGGGATTGTGTCAGAACAAGTCATACTAAGATCAAGATATATCACATCTACTGCTCTCCCCCTCCCCCGCCCACCCCCCATCCACTAGGCCAGTGACCCCGTCAAAGAACAGCTCTTCCAAACTTGTGATCTGCCCTGGCTGCCATGTCAAGGACGTAATGTTTAGCAAAAGTCAGTGGGTTGCTCCATGTTCCAGCCTTGCCGATCTCAGAGAAGGCACATTCCTGGAGCAGGCAAAAGACAGTGCCTGTGCCTTGGTGGAGTGTGTGGTGACGTATGGAGGGAGAGGCTCACCAGCCATCCGCCAGTAGATGGAAATGCACAATGGGATCCATTTAGAGATTCTCTGTGGCCTTTCGATGGGCTGGGGATAAGTACAGAGAGGCCTGGCGCCTGATGGGTGTTAAGTCCTGTTAAGATAGCAGAGAAAAGCTCTGTCCACAGCCAAGGTATATGGCTTCTCTTCCCTCAGGGTCAAGTGGGGTTTGGGAAGGACACTGACAAGGCAATTGACGGGTATGTGGAATTCCGAAGCTGCCTTGGGGATGACGGGGGGATGCTGAGCACCATCAGGTCCATATGGAAAGATGCGTAAGGCAGCCTGGCCATGAGGGCTTGCGCACGGATCCGCAAAGGGACTTGAGCATTGCAACGCCTCACTTTTCAGCACCCAGAACATCACTGCAATCAATCCAGAGAGCCTGAGCTAGGGGCCCAGGCTCCCTATGCAAGGCACGGGGGAGCCAGGCACCGCAGAGTGGGATTCACAGAAGCCAGCACACTGAGCAGCGAGCCACCTAAGCTAACCCACGGGAGATGCTGACGATGAGAGGGTGTGTCCTAAGCCCGCCCCCCCTCACAGAATTTGGCACCTATGGCTGCTTGTGATCCCGGAGCCAGGCACCATTCGCACTTAACTCCACACAAGTGAGATGGCTCCTCCCTCATAACCTTAGCCCAGCGGTTGAGGCGCTCACCTGGCATGTGGGAGAATGGCATGTTCAATTCCCCCTGTTGCCTGATGGGGGGAAGGGATTGGGATGGGGTTTCCCATCTCTCGAGTGAGTGCCCTAACCATTGGCTAAACTTTATAAAGGGGTCCTTCTCCTCTGGCCATTGGGTGTGGAGTTAGGCGTGCTCTGGGTCCACCGACCGGATTGGGCCCTGCAGATGAGGTAGGTGTGACCCCGCTCATCTTCCCCGGCCTGAGGATTGTGCTGGGGGTTAGGTGTGAGACAGACATCCAGACGCCTGCCAGGGGGGAGGGGTACATTGCCGAGGAGGAAGGCTGGTACCCTCTGTCGTATTGGCCTGGTACTTGGGTTGCCTTGGATGGCAGGATGGCTCCACTGTCTTGACGGAAGCTGAAGACGGTATGGGGTTGGGGCGTAAACCCCAGGGAGCACAGGATGGCCTTGGAGTCTTAATGGGTGTAGAGCGCCATCTGTCCGCTCCGTGCCATCAAAGGACAAGGCTCAGTCATGGCCTGTTCCTCTCTCGGGGTACCCGATGCCTAGGGCCACAACACTCAGTGCGCTGTCACAGCGGTGGCCATAGACCGAGCTGCAGCATCAGAGGTGTCCATCACTGATGTAAGGCTATCTTGGCCACCAACTGGATGTTCTTAATGACGGCCCTGAGCTGCTCCCTGTTGCTGGGTAGGACCTTTGAGTGGAAGGGGGCGACCCAGTACAGCCCGGCAATTAGACGCATTCAACTGAGGCAGAGCACGACTTTCTCCAAAAAAGGTTGAGCCTTCGGGGTCCTTGTCCTTAGGGATGCTCTTACCCAACTGAGACTGTTCTTGTACCACTGACATGACTGGGGAAGCCTGGGCTGGGGAGTAGAGACGCACTTGAACCCTGTCAGAGACTTCGCATAGAGTGTTACTGTGGCAGGCATCTGCCACAAGGCCCTGGCCAGGCCAACGAGTCTCTCATTCACGGAGAAGACAACCCTGGCTTGACCAGAGGTTGACACAGATGACAGAAGAGAGGGCTCTCGGCTGGAAGATGGGGTGACAATGCTCCAATGAAGGAGCAGCAGATCCCCTCTGGAGGCAGAACTGGTGTTTATGACACTTTTGGTACCGGGGACTGAACTGGTGCAGGCAGGTTCTTCAGCAATGATGAAGGTCTTGGTTCTCCCTGGGACGCATCCTTCATGGTAGGCATCGACGCTGAGGCACCACCGGAGTCTGCCTCTGACACAGGCTGCTCGTTATCAGCAGCCCTCGGGCTGTGTGGGGCATGGTGGTTTTATCCCCAGGGGCTATATGTGGTCTGTCTTTATGGGAAGACACTGAGCTCCACCTGGAGTCTGCCTCTGTGCTTGGAGCTTCCTCTTGGTGTGACTTGAGAACAGGAAATGGTGCCTGATTTGGCGCTGCAGGGAGTGTCAGTGGGGGCGCCGGAGCAGGGACCCTTCTCAGCATTATCTTCTCCATGCTGGGCTTTGGCACTGTGAGTCTGCTAGATGGGGCACTGGATAACACTTTCTACTAGCAGGGCTCTGGGCACGATCCTCAGGTTTTGATGAAACTCCACAGATTGCTCCAGAAGATGGGCCTTCAGCCACGTCTCACAACTTGGGAGTCCTAGCCCAGAACAACAGGTACTCCAAACCCCTGCTCGGTATGTGTGACTCTCCTAGATACCTGCTGTGCCCAGCTTTCAGTGGGGAGTCCTTCGCAGGCTGGCCAGGGCTTGACACCCTGAGGTTTCAAGTCCACCACATTAAGTAGCTGTGTCCGGGGCGGATGTCCGGTGGGGTCTGACAGCCAATACTCAGTCCAGACAAGTCGATGAAGATCATGGCAGTCGTACGTGGAAGAATCGGAAGAGCTCTTGCCATTTGTAGAAGATTTTTGAGATCAGCCAAAACTAAGAACTACCAGGTCGGACACCCGCCAGGTTCCATCTTTGTGCTGCAGGTGGTGAGAGGGACCTGAGGGAGGGTCATGGCTGCCCTGCCCTTTATGGGAGCATGTGTAGGCACATGGGCAGCTGTGAGAGACTCTGCTCATCAAACAAACTCCGGCCTTGTGCATGAAACGCACGTGCCCTGCAGTGGGATCCACACTGACACATACGCAACAAACCCCTGCTGCTTCCCCCTCCAGCTGTCCAACAATGCTCGCTAGCCAGCAGAAAAAGAACGAGCCCAGCCCAGCAAGCCTCTCTCGGCTGCTCATGGAGACGAGGGCTTGGACCTGTTCTGGGCTAGGGTGAACAGCTAGGCCCCTCCTGTTCTCCCCACAGCGCTGGTCCAGCGCTCCCGATGGCTTTGCTTCTGCTAGCCCTGGCTCCAGCTCTCTGACATACACGGCCAGCTTCCGCCCTGGGGTTTGTTGGAATAACAGCTTCCATAGGCGCCGACTACATGGGTGCTCCGGGGCTGGAGCACCCATGGGGAAAAAAATGGTGGGTGCTGAGCACCCACTGGCAGCCCCCCTACTAGAACCTCTCCCTTCCTCCAGTGCTTCCTGCCCACTGGTGGGCCCTGTGGATCAGCGCCTCCCTGTCCCGCCCAGTGCCTAGCGCCTGCCCTGGATCAGCTGTTTTGCGGCATCAGGAGGCGCTGAGGGGTGAGGAGTGATAGAGCAGCACACTTGGGGAGGGGGTGGGAAAAGGCAGGGTGGGGGCGGAGCAGGGGTGGGGCTTTGGGGGAAGGGGTGGAGTGGGAGTGGGGCCTGGGCAAAGCTGGAGGAGCACCACCCCAGGAGATTAGAAACTTGGCACCTATGACGACTTCTGACGTTAGGAGCTGGGTGGCAACGCAAACTCACGCCTGCCTTTCATCTGAAAGGGAGAAGGAGGCAGGGACCCCCCCCAGGCTCAGCCCTTGGGCTCTGTTGTGCAGAGCTGCTCCCCAGAGGGGGTCTGGGTGCATGCTCCAGCTCACAGGGCTGCGTGAAGACACACACTTCCCTGGGGACCTGAACCTGCGCACAGTGAGGGCATCACACACCAAAGGGGTGAGCTCTGTATGCCTCTGGTCCACTCAGCGCTGAGCAAAAGGGGGCCCTGGTCCAGCCTGGGCCTCTGGGCGGTGCTGTCATACACCTGTGCTAGCACTGTGCCAGCCCGAGGAGGGGCGCTGCCCCTCAGGGGGCACCAGACTGGGATTAACTCTCAGGACTCTGCTCGGCGCGTCAGCGACGTGTTTGTGCTAGGAAGCGCCAGAGCCGCACGCATGGGCACTCTGCCCTTGTGCAGCACGGTGGGGTTCTCAACCTGAACTGACCCCTGGGCTGATCCAGATGTTGGCAACACTCAGCTATCGGTGGGTTTCTCTGCAGGGTCATCAGGGCCCCTGAGCTTTTTATAGCACCCCAAATGAATTGTCCCACCCACGCTCGCCTGTCCAAGTTGGGGAGACCCAAACAGTGATAGGCACTTCCGGCATTCTTCCTGGCCCTCCCACCCCAACTCCACTTGCTCCCTCTAGGACAGGGGTGGCCAACGTGTGCCTGAGAAGGAGCCAGAATTTACCAATGTGCATTGCCAAAGAGCCACAGTAATACGTCAGCAGCCTCCCATCAGCGCCCTGTCCCCAGTGTCTCCCACCCGCCAGCAGCACCGCCGATCAGCACCTAACCCTCTCTATCCCTGCGCCTCCTGCCTGCTGCGATCAGCTGTATTGTGGTGTTCAGGAGGCTGGGGGGAGGGAAGAGGAGCAAGGGCACAGCAGAACTCGGGGAAGGGGCGGGAGAAGAAGTGGAGTGGGCCTGCAGCAGAGCCAGGCATTGAGCAGTGAGCATCCTGTAGTACATTGGAAAGTTGGCGCCTGTAGCTCCAGCCCCGGAGTTGGCGCCTATACAAGGAGCCGCATGTTAACCTCTGAAGAGCCGCATGTGGCTCTGGAGCTACAGGTTGGCCACCCCAGGCTAAGAAGTGACTCTGCTGAGCAGCCTAGTTTCTTGCTACACTCCGTGCTGCCTCGCTCCGCTCCGGGGAGTTCACACTGGGACTAATCTGACATTATCCTGCAATCAGAGAGCCGAGGTGGGGGAGGGAATAGCTTTTACTGGACCAGCTTCTGTTGGGGAGAGAGAAGAGCTTTCAAGCCACACAGAGCCCTTCTTCGGGTCTGGGAAAGGTACTCCCAGCCTCCTAGCGAAATACAAGGTGGAACAGATTGTTTAGTGTAAGTAGTTAGCACACAATCTAAGCGACCATTCAAGGTGAAGTGGCCCTTAACACCTTTGCAGACATAGGACAAAAAGGGGGCTACTGTGTTAGTTTGTTGTAATGAGCCATAAATCCAGTGTCTCGGTTCAGTCCATGATTTTTAGTGTCTAGCAGAGTTATGCATTTAAGCTCCCAGGCTCATCTTCTGAAGGTGCTGTGCAGGTTTCCTTGGAGGATGAGGACTGAGAGGTCAGACCCAGAGTGATGGCTGACTTAGAACAACGCTTCCTCAGCTCTCGTCCCCCAACGCCCCTACTCTACTTGCGCTACATTGATGACATCTTCATCATCTGGACCCATGGAAAAGAAGGCCTTGACGAATTCCATCATGATTTCAACAATTTCCACCCCACCATCAACCTCAGCCTGGACCAGTCCACACAAGAGTTCCACTTCCTGGACACTACAGTACTAATAAACGATGGCCACATAAACACCACACTATACCGGAAACCTACTGACCGCTATACTTACCTACATGCCTCCAGCTTTCATCCAGACCACACCACTCGATCCATTGTCTACAGCCAAGCTCTACGATGCAATCGCATTTGCTCCAACCCCTCAGACAGAGACAAACACCTACAAGATCTCTATCAAGCGTTCTTACAACTACAATATCCACCTGCTGAAGTGAAGAAACAGATTGACAGAGCCAGAAGAGTACCCAGAAGTCACCTACTACAGGACAGGCCCAACAAAGAAAGTAACAGAACGCCACTAGCCATCACCTACAGCCCCCAACTAAAACCTCTCCAGCGCATCATCAAGGATCTACAACCTATCCTGAAGGACGATCCATCACTCTCACAGATCTTGGGAGACAGGCCAGTCCTTGCTTACAGACAGCCCCCAAACCTGAAGCAAATACTCACCAGCAACCACACACCACACAACAAAAACACTAACCCAGGAACCTATCCTTGCAACAAAGCCCGTTGCCAACTCTGTCCACATATCTATTCAGGGGATACCATCATAGGACCTAATCACATCAGCCACACTATCAGAGGCTCGTTCACCTGCACATCTACCAATGTGATATATGCCATCATGTGCCAGCAATGCCCCTCTGCCATGTACATTGGCCAAACCGGACAGTCTCTACGTAAAAGAATAAATGGACACAAATCAGACGTCAAGAATCATAACATTCAAAAACCAGTTGGAGAACACTTCAACCTCCCTGGCCACTCGATTACAAACCTAAAAGTCGCAATATTACCACAAAAAAACTTCAAAAACAGACTCCAACGAGAGACTGCTGAATTGGAATTAATTTGCAAATTGGACACCATTAAATTAGGTTTGAATAAAGACTGGGAGTGGATGGGCCATTACACAAAGTAAAACTATTTCCTCGTGCTTATCTCCCCGCCCCCCCCAGTTCCTTATATCTCCTTGACAAGTGCTGGAAATGGGCCATTTTCATTACCACTACAAACACTTATTTTTCTCTCCTGCTGACAACAGCTCACCTTAACTGATCACTCTCCTTATAATGTGTATGGTAACATCCATTGTTTCATGTGTATATATATATCTTCCTTCTGTATTTTCCACTACATGCATTCGATGAAGTGAGCTGTAGCCCACGAAAGCTTATGCTACAATAAATTGCCACAAGTACTCCTATTCTTTCTGGGAGAAGTGTTCACCCACAGGTGACAGGGTGGTTTTGTCTTTTATCATTTTCCACCCACCTTGTCTCTCTAATACCCTGGGACCAACATGGCTACAACTACACTGCATGCAATATCCTGCAATGTCCTCGACAAACTTTATGGAATTAAGATACACCTTACTGAATGAAGGGCATCACCAGGGAAACAGACTAACGAACACTAACCATATACAATAAGAAACTAGACAATTTGCGAGGTTGGGAGGCTACAACCACACAGAGCTCTGACTTCGGCCATGGGCGGGGAGAAGGAACTGAGGGGGGTCGGGGTGGTGCTGCCTCATAGAGCCAGGGGAGGGGCCACAGCCACGAGCACCGCCCCTCTACGGGTACTGCTAGGCAAAATCTCGGGCTCCGGCGGGCTGGGCACGCACACCCCCAGCTGCCATAGACGGCTGCAGCTACTCTAAGAACCACCTTACTGAATCAAGTTGAATACCTCCCCATCGTATGAAAATACAAATGTTTGAGTTCTATTGAGGGGCTGTATAGACCAGGCAGGCAGGATTAATGCAATCTCAGGGAGATACCAGTAGGGTGACCAGACGTCCCGATTTTGGGGTCTTTTTCTTATATAGGCTCCTATTACCCCCCACCCCCGTCCCAATTTTTCACATTTGCTGTCTGGTCACCCTAGATACCAGGAACTTCAAAGGCCTTATGGGGATAATACATGTGAAGTGGATTTCCTAGGAAATACTTGGAGGCCAGGGGAAGGCAAAGGCTCCACCTCGAATCCAGGCTTCTGAAGCTGACCCACTCTCTGGCTGGTGACCTGCTCTGGGTCTCCTCAGAGAGCGTAACTGGATAAATGAGTGAGCGGCGTGCTCAGGTTCGAGCAAAGAGGGTGAGGACCTTGAAGCCACAGGAAAACTTCTGGGGCGGCAGAAGGACTGCTCCTGCCAGAGCCATTTGGCAGCTGGGTGACCTCTGGTAGGCCTGTCTGCATGTAGGTTCTTTCATTGTTGGTAAGCTGTTTTCTCTGTAATGCTTCTACCCTACGAATGAAATGTGCTGGCTTACAAAGGCCTGGGTGGTAACTAATACCTGGGGCAATCACACACTGCACTGCCTCAGAGGAGAGAAGTGCCGCAGGCCTGCTTAGGGGATACCACCATGCAGGCAGGGGGCCATTCAGCCTGAAATACCCTGCTCAGAAGGGAGAGAGAGGTGCGGGTCTCCAGCCAAGAGGCCCCGGCTAGGGAGCCTAGAGGGGGTGCCCTTGCTGGACCGTGGAGGAGGATCCAGGTGCAGTTGCCCTGAATTGTGACACACAACCATCTTCAACAAGCTAGATGAGAAGTGGCTGCTCTCCGGGCTGTTGTAACTCACCAAACGAGAGAGCAAACCCAGAGGAGTGGCTAAGGCAGCCACATGCTATCACTGGCACAGCCCCAACAGCGAAGACGCTGGAGAGCGGGGAAAACCCAGAAGCAGCAGAGAGAGCCTGACAAATGAGAGCTGAAGAGGTGCCAGGAATTACAAATGCTGTAAAAAGCCTACAGCCCGGACGAGCCGAGGAAGATGAGAACACAAGTGACCTGCAGCTGGGGTCATGCCAAGGAATCATTCCAGTGCGTGCTGAGTCCCCTGTGAATGCAGCTGCTCTGGGCATGTTTCCTGCATGGCTAACAGGCTCTAGCTGGGCTGGATTACACAGCTGGAGCTGTGATCTCGAGGCGCACACCCAGTATTTATTGCTGCTCACTCTGCTGGGCCTTTGCGCAGGGTGGTGAAATGCTGGGTGGGCTAACAAGCTGCAAGGAAGGGTTCTACACCAACCCAAGCTTCCTGTCCTCAGGCAGGATTTATGGCTACAAGCCAGCACAGCAGTGCATGCGGGGGGGGCTACCCGGTGTTGGGTGCCCCTTGCTGCAGGCCCCACCACCTTGGCATACCCCACCCAAAGCAGGTGTCTTTTGGGGGGGGAAATGAGCATCAAGTTTAGACCTTCAGGAGCTGCTCAGAGAGGCCACCCATGATCAGCTGCTGGTGGGACCAATAAGATTTGGTCCTCCGGTGGCTAGAAGAGCCAGGAGTGGGCAGAAGCCAATCAGGGCCCAACAGTCAAGATGAAAAGGGCTGGCTGCCTCCTCCAAGTGTCCAGTTCTGGGTGAAGTTGGGATCTGTCTTAACCTGAAAGCCTGGCCTGGCCCCTCACTCTGCCAGCACTGTTCAGCCTGAGTCAGCGAAGAGAGTGTTCTGGGTCAGGTTACGCCAGGTACAGCCTGCCTGGCCAGCCTGCCTTGAGTATCGTTTGGCTGTACAGGAGCTTGCTTTGGGAGAGGTTCCCCTGGTTCAGGTGAACCTGCCACAGGCAGGTCCCTGGGAGAACATGCTCGGGACTGGGAGCATGGAGCAATGGCATGTTTGGGGGAGTGCTGGCTGAATGGGGGCTGGAAGCAGGGCAGAGCAGGGTCCAGGGAGTCATAAGCCAAATCCTACAAGTCTGTTTGCAAGGGCTGGCCGCAAACCCACCCTATGCATTCACCTTTGGGTTCAAACCTGAGCATCTGTTCCAGACGCACTCGAACCCCCCCAGACCCGCCCCCCTGGCAGTCCTGCCCCACTCACACACCTCTGCAGGCTCTGGGAGCGCCCAGGGAGCAGAACGTGCACCTCCCCCCTGCACAGCAAAAGCAGCAATGATTCCTCCCACCCTGCAGCCAGGTCCCTGTGTGAACAGGGCGCCCCCCCGCCAAAATCCCTCGCACAGTAACTAGGTAACACCCTGGAGTTCCCTAGCAGCAAAGGATTCTGGGGCATCTCCCAGCCCCTGCCCAATAATGGTGCTTTATGCTCATGTTCCTTGTGGAGGAGAGGCCAAGTTCACCTCTCTGCCCCAGGGCACCAATGTTCCCTCTAAGCTGCGCTGCTGCCCAAGAGTCAATCAAGTGCCGTGCACATGGCATGTGTTCAGGTGCCCCTCCCCCCGCTGCTCTGCAGCCGCATTGCTCCTGCCCTCTGCCTTCAAGCCCCTGGCCAGCTGCTCCCAGGACCCTCCTGCTTGCTGTGCAGAGCAGAGGGTGCGGTGCTGATTTCAGGGTGTCCCCCTCCCCTATGCCCATGTACCCCATCACCACAGAGTGGGGATGGGAGGGACAGGGCTCAGGAGCAGGACGGAGCTGCCACAGTCTGAGTTCTGGTGAGTGCCTCTCTGCTTAAAGAGACAACGCACGGTCTCTCATACACTTCCCCCGCAGCTTGCACACACACACACACTCTCTGAATTCACAGTCCATTTTGGTCAATTTCACAGTCAGAGGATTTTAAAAATTGTAAATTTCATGATTTCAGCTATTTAAATCTGAAATTTCATGGTGTTGTAATCATAGGGGTCCTGACCCAAAAAGGAGTTGGGGGGGGGGGGGAGTTGTTGCAAGGTTATTGTAGGGGGGATTGTGGAACTGCTACCCTTACTTTTGCACTGCTGCTGATGTTGGTGGTGCTGCCTTCAGAGCTGGGCGCCCGGCCAGCAGCTGCCGCTCTCCGGCCACCAGCTGCCACTCTCCGGCCACCCAGCTCTGAAGTCGGCGCAGAAGGGTGGCAATAGCACAACCCCCCTAAAATACCCTTGCAACCCCCCTGCAACTCCCTTTTGGGTCAGGACCCCCAATTTAAGAAACACTGGTCTCCTCCTGTGAAATCTGTACAGGATAGGGTAAAAGCACATAAAAGACTAGATTTCAAGGTGGGAGACCAAATTTCAGAGTCCATGACGCGTTTTTCATGGCCATGAATTTGGTAGGGCCCTATCTTTCACACGCACAGTGTCTGTCTGCCTCACACACACACACAGTCTCTTTCACACACACCTCCCAACACATACTTGTGTTGTTATTGTTGTTACTTCTTGGTACTTCCTGCAATGCACATATATTCTCTGTAGTTTTATTCTTTTAAAGTGTGTTATTTTAGTTTTTTGACTGGTCTGTGCATTTCATAATTTTATTTCTCTTATGCTTAAATTTAATTCTTTGAGTAGTGAGTTCTAAAATGCCTAACCTGTCCTGGCAGGAGTAATTATCCCTATGGTAACTTTTTAAAATATATATAATATCTAGGTTTTTTGTTTCTACCGGTGGCGCCCACCCACACATCACCTCGATATTGGTGCACATAACAAAATTCATTCTGCACAGGGATGGAAAAAACTGGAGGGACCATTGCAGGGCACCATTCTAGGGGTTGGAGCAGCAGCCTCCCCCCAAAGAGTCTGTAGGGGGAAGCAGGTCCCCAGCACAAGCCCGCTGAGATAGATGTGAAGGCCATCAGATACTGAGGAGGTGAGCTGGGGGGTCCTGGCAGTGGGACACCTGTAAGGAGGGCTGTGAGCCCATCAGCCCACGTTCACCAACCAGTTGCAGCCCTGGGCTGAGGCTCCTGCACTCACCCCCCACCTTTCAGCCTCTTCCCACCCCCCAGGAGGAGTGAGCAGTGCCAGGCTGCCCTGTACCAAGTGGGTGGGTGCGTCTCACCTTTTTAAACTGGCTCCCTTGGGGTCTGTTTCAGAAACGGTCTCTTTGTCGGTGATCTTTTCGTTGAGCGTCTAGAACGACACAGGAGGAAGCGCTGACATTAGCTGGCCCACGATCTGGACTTGGGAATGGTACGTCAGGCCAGGGGACTCCAAACCAAGGAGCGAAGGAGCTACACCTCACCCGTATCCCAGTGACTGTACAGCTCATCTGGCAGCCAGGACTCCTGGGTTCCATTCCCGGCTCTACAACGGCCTCACTGAGCCAGAACTTTTCACCTTGAGTGCCTAAAGTTAGGAACCTAAATCCGTCTTTAGGCCCCCAGGAAAGAGACCTACAGCCCCCATGGCGCCAGGCAGAGCTGCCAGTGCTCTGCAAGGCTGGATCTAAAGCCATGTATTCAGGGCTCTAACTATGTTTGAACCTGCCCATAATCTTGATGCCACATTAACCCGCCTGGTAACAATGGCCCCCCTCTGAGATCTCAGGGTGCCAAGGGTTACATAAATGCCACACCCAGTGAGGTTCCATTCAGGATCCAAGGGAGCGGATTGGTCAGACTGAGTGCTCTGGGGCAGGGACTGGCGTGTTGGGGTCTGGCACAGAGGGGCCCCACCACGGCTGTGTGCGGGGCATGACTGTAACACAGGTGATGAGTCCCAGCATGCAGTGCTGCACCCCAATCCAAGGGAAGGGGGCTGGGCTTCTCCTCTCAGAAGGCAGCTGCTTCGCCTTCCCAAGGATCCAGTCCCATGCCCAGCTCACTCCCTGGGAAGCAGCTGGCGACGCCCCCTTCCTCAACAGTCAGGGCACAGCTGCTCTCCTGCTCACCTCTTTCCAGTTGCCGCCCTGCTTCTCCACGGCCCACCGGTCGGCTCCCTTCTGCAGCTGGGAATCGCACAGAAAAGGAGCCAGTCACTCGACACGGGAGTGGGGAAAGAGGCCTCGTTAGAGCAGCTGCTGCCTGCAGAAAGCGACGGCTGAACTGGAGCTCAGCAGCGCGATGGCTTTCCCATGGCCCAGAGCGCTCTCGGCCGGCGGCCAGGGGACGTACTGGACTCCTCAGGCTCAGGGCAGGACCAGGGCTGGGCTGGGCTGCAGGAACATGGCTGGGCTGGGGAGCTTACAGGACTGCTGCATGGGGAGTGGGAGATCTCAGGACTGGGGCAGGCCCGCAAGGGGGGACGGCGAGCCAAAGGCAGAGGGGATGAGTTCCACCCTGGGGATCAGACAAACCAGCTAGCAGAGCGCAGGGCCTGCGTTCACCCAGTCACCACAAAACGTGAGCCATTGCCCACAGGGGAAGGGGCTTCCAGGAGCAGTTTGGGGGATGTGTGAATGTGTATTCCTGTGAGCGTGTTCCCACGAGTGTGCACTACGCAAGTGTCATGTGAGCATGTGCAAAAGCGTGCTGGGACCACTTGCGTGGGAGCATGCATGGCAGTGGGTGTACACGCGTACACTCATGTGAGCATGTGCTTGTGTGTTAATGGGAGCAGAGAGCACTGGCGTGAGAGCTTGGGTGTATCCGTGCACTCGCACGTTCGCACAAACCCCTGTGAGCAGCAAGCACTTTTGTGAGTGTGAGCCCAGCTACTCGTACATGTATGCACATGAGGGGATGCTCCCGGGAGCATCTCTAAGCACCAGCTCACATGCGTGTGCGTGTACACATGCAGGAGCAATGCTCCCATGAGCGTCTCTCTGAGTGTGAGCTCAGGCATGTGTGCATGTACACACGTGGGAATGCACACTCCAGTGAGCAGCACGCGTGCGGGTACGCCCCTACCTGGTTGATTTTGTTCTGCAGCTCTTTCACTTGCTGCTCTGCCTGCTGCTGCTCGTCCTTGAACCTGTCCAGCAGCTCCAGCTTCTCCTGGTTCCAGTTCTTCTCACTGATCTGCAGCTGCTTGGTGAGGTCCATGACCGCGCTGTAGGACTCGGCCAGGAGGTGTTGGTGTTCCTCTCGCTCCCTCTTCAGAGCCACTTTCCAGTCCGATGGGGCTCGCTCCGGGACCCCTTTCCCAACCTTTGACTCCAGCTGTGGGGAATCCAGGGGAGAGATCAGACCACAGGCACACCCGCCTCCAGGTGATTATTACAGCTCGCCAACCACCAGCCTTTGCTAACACTGGGCTGGGCCAGGGGGCTATCGCTGAGTCAGCTTTCCAGAGCCTCTCCCGGCATGTCCTCCTGGAGCTGCTGTGCCCACAAGGGGACAGTCTCTTTATTAAAGGAACAGCAGGGCAGCTGCAGCCATGGTCATGCAGAAGGGAAGCACGAAGCTGCACCTGAGCTTGCATGTTCTAGCAGTCTGTGGCCGGGTGGCTCTTGGAGGGCTGGCTGGGAGGGAGAACACAGCTCAGAGGCGTGGGCGCGAGCAGGGGGCATTACAGATCTTTACAGCAGATCACTGGCTGGGACCCCACGGACGGTGCTGGGAGATGGTGCCTCTGGTACTCAAAGCCACGAGCCAGATCCCAGCTGGGCAGTGACTGCACAGGGACAAACACTCCCCGGGTAGGACCCTCAGCCTCCAGCGTCCCAGGGTTAGTTAGCCCCAATTCTTCGGGAAAGGTACCATTAGATCTTCAGCTTGCCTCTGTCCCATTATCTAGTCATACCACGCTCCCTGTGGCAGTGTCTGAGCCCCTCTCTGGACACACACCAGGAATGGGCAGAAGAAACCAGGGTTTAGCCCTTTCCAGTGCTGCATGAGGAATGGGCCCAGAACCCGGCACAGGGGTTTCAAGGCACAACCTGAGTGGGATTGGGATCACGTGGTGCCTGCACAATACAGTACAGAGGCCAGGCAGTGAGAGCAGTGCTCAGCAGATAGGCTGGCTAACACCCCACACCTGGGAGAGGGACAGCACTCAGGCTGAGAGCAGGAGGCTGCCCCCTTCCAGCACAGCAGGGAGACTCCCGGCTGGCCTCAGCCTGGACACAGATGAGCTGCACTCTGAACGGAAGGGGCCACACTGGGAGAAGGCAGGGCTAGGGAGGGCTATGGGAAATCCTAGAGCCCAAAGCCAGCCCATGCCTGTGCTCTGGAGGGAGCAGGCATGGGATGCGATACCCAGGATCTCCCAGAGACCTGGTGAACACCCCCTCTGCAGGAGCGGCCCCAAACCCTGAGGCCAGCTCGCGAGCAGGCGTGAATCCATGTGTGTCTCATCCTGGGCTCAGCAGCTCAGACAGCTCACAAGGGGCTTAAGCATATGATGGCTTGAGAGGCAGATTGAAGCCACTGACAGCTGCTCAGAGAGAGCATCAGCAAGAGATGCTGCTGCTGCCAGAAACATCGGATCGGCAATACGGGCAGGGGCCCCGCTAGGGGGCTAACCCCTCGAGCAGTGTCCAGCGCCTTGGGAGGTAGCACCGAACAACAGCTGGCCATTTTGGGGTGTAAACCAAACTGGGTTCTCAGTTAGTTCCTCATGGATCTGCCTTGCAAAAGGGAGATGAAGACCCAGGAAAAGCAATCAGAGAAGAGAGCAGAGCTCAGGGCGTCTGAGGGCAGGTTTGACACAGACCCCAGTGAGACGGACAAGGCAATACCACTACAGCACATGGCAGGGTACAGCTAGCAGGGAGCCAGGGCAGACAGCAGAGTGGGAAATGATTATTCTAAGCTTGTTGATAAATGGGTCTGGATGCCGCCCGGCTGCATAAAGCCAGGCCAGTGCAATGACACTAGGGGATACTAGAGTCTGGAGGACACCGCTGGAGCACGGGGCTGGCAAATGGTTTATTATTCATGACTTCATTAGGGCCCAGTGCGTCTCTGAGCAGGCCCTGACAATCACATTAAGCTAGCAACACACTGACACGGCCCCAGCCCCAGCCAGCTCAGCGTTTCAGTGCGATGGGGATGAAACCAACAGGACATTTCCAAAGCAGTAAGAGTTAGGCGAGGGGACAGAAAAGGTGCCCTGGTGTCCGAGTGGCCAAAGGAGCACAGCTAGCTTCTCAGACACCAGCTTGCAGTGGGTGGGAGCCATTGAGCAGAGGAGTAGCCAGGACTGCAGTGAGACAGACGTCTATGGCCAGGGAGCACCAGAAAACTCAGGGCCCACATGCTGAGAAGCAGGAACGCAAAACTGCCTTTGTATTTGGGCATGTGGTGCTGCACAATTACCCCAGTGTGCAAACAGCTGTGGTAACCATGCACCCAAATGCACACGTAGCTCTCAACACCTAAACCTGGATTTTAATACATTAGCACAGGCACCTTTGTTACAACCGTAGCGGCTTCAAAACAGAGAAAGAGAGCGTGCCTAATGGCTAGTGCTGAGAGCTGGGCTCGAGAACTGACTGCGACATTGGAGGCATGTCACACTCTCTATGGGCCTCGATTTCCCCTCCACAGAACGGGGTAACATGGAGCTTCCCCCAGGGCAAGGCAGGGGGGTGGTGGTTTGCAGGGTGCATCGAAGAGGCAAGGTCCCATGGGCCATGCTGGGTGCTACATTCGTATCGAAGCTGCTCCCAGGGCTGAGCTTGGCCTCTCTCCATTTACGGAACTGATTGTTTTACTAGTAACCGTGCCGTGGGCAGCCGTTCCGTTTTCTGGCACAGGTGCCCATGTGGGGCCCATCGTACGCTTGGGAGGGGACAGAAAGGCACCCGGGAAGCAGCCGCAAGCTCCGAGATGGGGAACGTTATAGCTGCAGCCTCTCTGGCCCTGCTGCTGGATGGCAGGTCTGACAGAAGGTCTCTCAGCTTTGCCCAATGGCCTAACTGTTCTCCTGCCCCCGGCCTGCAAATCGCCAGCACACACAGCCTGCTCAGCTGGAGAGGGTCCCTGACACTCCAGGCTGGCTGCAATTCCGCTGACTGCACCTCACGACCCCCCTCCCCCCCACAACAGAGGGCGCCCCTTTCCCAACAGGGTTAACCACCATTAGAAACAAGCTCCACTCCCCGGCTACTGACATCCCCAAAGGTGCCTGGTGTGACCCTAGGGTTGCCAACTTTTTGCTCGCACAAAACCAAACACCCTTGCACTGCCCCTCTTCCGAAGCCCCGCCCCCGCTCACTCCATCCCACCCTCACTCACTCGCTCGCTCATTTTCACTGGGCTGGGGCAGGGGTTGGGGTGGGGGGTGCGGGCTCTGGTGTGGAACTGGGGATGAGGGATTTGGGGTGCAGGAGGGGGCTCCAGGCAGGGGGGTTCAGAGTGCAGGAGGGGGCTCTGGGGAGGGGGTTGGGGGTGCAGACTCTGGGATGGGGCTGGGGATGAAGGGTTTGGGGTGCAGGAGGGTGCTCCAGGCTGGGATTGAGGGGTTTGGAGGGCAGGAGGGAGATGTGGGCTGGGGCAGGGGGTTTGGGCATGGGAGGGGTCAGGGGTACAGGTTCCAGGTGGCGCTTACCTCAAGAAGCTCCTGGAAGCAGCGGCATGTCCCCTCTCCGGCTCCTATGCGGAGGTGCGGCCAGGAGGCTCTGCGCGCTACTCCATCAGCAGGCACTGCCCCCGCAGCTCCCATTGGCCAATGGGAGCTGCAGAGTGGTCGCTTGGGGCGGGGGCAGCGTATGGAGTCCCCTGGCTGCCCTACACATAGGAGCCAGAGGGGGCACATGCCGCTGCTTTTGGGAGCCGCAGGGAGCCTGCCTTAGCCCCACTGATCGGACTTTTAACGTCCCGGTCACCACCGCCACCAGGGTCCCTTTTCAACCAGGCGTTCTGGTTGAGAACCGGACACTTGGCAACCCTATGTGACCCATGGGACCCACACAGCGCCCCCAGGGGAAGGTCTTGTCAACACGCTGGCTCCAGCTCCCAAGCTCAGGTGCAGTTGCAGCACTGCCGCCCCTCCTGCAGATCCTGGTCATGAAAAGGTTCCCCAAATTAATCTGTCGAGTAACACGTTCTCCTGAAGCCTGGGCATTGCGGTCATCCAGCCTTTATTGCCTCCTGTCATCAGCGCCAATGAGGCCATAAATCCAGACTTCATTTCCACTAGTTTGGGTTCTGCTGATCTCAGCACTAAGCTTTGCGCTGCACGCAAGCCTGGCATGGCTCTGAGCACGCGACAGCTTGGAGATGAATATTTGTAGGCCAGAGACATCGACCCTGCACGGCCAAGGGACTGCACGTGCACTGATCCTGGGAAAGCCCACAGAGTGGACATGTACTGGGCAAGTATTTCCAGGCTTCAGGAAAACGTGCTGATTGCCAGATGAATCGGCTCCGCAAGGCTAGCAGAACGGACCCTCACTGTTAGATGGGCCAGGAATGTCACTGGAATCTGCTTGCCTTAAAGTGCAAATCTGCTCAGAAATAGCCCTTCCCGCTGCAGTGTGTGGATCAGAGTCCGAGCCGCTGTCCTTAAGGACTAAAATCAGTCTGTGCTCCTGGCAGCCCTGCCCAGCCAGCACAGCTGACAGAGAAGGGGCTGCAGTCTGCTCACTCGCTCCCACTCAGCGACCCCTGTGCTAATGCCTGCTGACTAGTGGGGCCACGCAGGGCAAAGTTAGCTACAAAGCCTTTATTAGTGGTTTCCTATGCGTAGGAAAAAGCCCAGCTTGACTCTCTGATCCCAGGCTGATTCTCCAGGTCAGGCCATTTCCTTCTACTTGTGAACTGACACACGCGAGATGGAGTCACGAAGATAAATACTGAGCCTCCTGGTTGAAAAGGTGACCCTAGTGTCACAGATATGGTGGTGTCTGCAAGAGTCTGCAGAGAGCCTGACAAAAGAGCTCAGAGAGGTGGGAGCTGGTCCATGCATCTCCATGCGTGTTAACCTACAGTCTAATGATGGCAACGCTGTTAACTATTTCACTACCGATCAGCACCCAAGGAATTTCTGAAAACTGCCGACCAATCCGCTGCAAGTGGCACCTCATTTTGGCATCACACGTGAGTGGAGCGTGGATTATGGGCGGAGTTTGGAGGGTACCACTTCTTACTGTCTCCCAAAAAGAGTGATTGTCAGAAGTGAGGACTTGCAGCTGCACCTGCTCAGTCTCAGGACAGCCTATGAGCACAGCAGGGCCGCCTGATGGACCATTCCACCTGACTGGCTGAGGAGGTCACCAGGCCTGCTCTTACACCCAACAGCAATGACTGAATGATCTCTGGGTGCTCATCACACATCCGGTGCCTGCCCTGCTCCAGCCCTGATCCTGGCTTGTTCCCAGCATTGCTCCTGGCTTGCCCAGTCTGTTCCCTACTTGCCTACTGGCTTCTTAACTCTAGTGCCTGAGTCCTGCTCCAACCACTAGGCTTGGCTGCCCACATCCCAGTTCATGACAGTGGTGCTGGAAAGCTATCCTGTTCAGCCAGGGTCCCTGCTGAGCACCCTCGAAGCTCACTGCACGTGCAGCCAGCCTCTCCACTGCTTCTGTCTGGGATCTCTCCAGCCCACCTGCTCTGGGTCCCCAGCCCAGCAATCCCTGCAAGGGAAATAATGGGCATCATTTACTCCAACAATTGGATTCTCAGTGTCAGCTCTGTTGCTATAGAAACTCCCTCAGCAGGAGCAGAGATTGCTAATTAAGATTCCCACAATGCACTGCTTTCATTCTCTGCCCCAGCCCAGTTTATCAGGCTGCAGACATCTCCTGCAGCTCCCAGCCCCTCTGATATTAGACAAGCACCGGGAAGTGTGCTCTGCCCTGCTGGCCTCTGAGCACACGCTGCCCCTCGCATTCAAAGCCCTGCTGAGGGGGGTCTGCTGGGGCCATCCTGCTGGCCTGGAAGGAGGGTCATCCCGAAGCAGGGATTTTAGGGTGATGGGGGAAGGGAAGCCAAAGGAGGAAAATGCCCAGCCCACCTCCACCCCCAGGAGTCCAGTGCGTGTCTGCTGCTCTTACCTGGGCAATGTGGCACTTGAGCTCAGTCCGCTCTACCTCCCAGGCAGCCTTGGCCTTGGCAAATTGCTGCTGCAGCTCATTCATGCCCCGCCTCTCCTCGCGCAGCTCCGTGCACAGCTCCTTCAGGATCACCTTCATGTCTGCCAGGGTCTTGACGTACTCATTGGGCTGCCGGGCAGGGGAAGGGAGAAAGGCGTGAGCGTGGGCAGCTGTTCACAGACATCTGCAAGGGGGGAGGAGCAGCGGGCGCAGGACTCCGCGGGCCCCGTGTCTGTCTATGCCAGGCAACGAGGACAGGGAGAAGCAGCTCTGCAGGCACCAGGGCTCTGGTCTAGCCTGTGCTGCCTCCTCCCGTGGATTGAGTTTCAAGAATGTGCCTTGCCCTACAGCCAGTTCAGCAGCAATGGAGCCAGCTGGGCTGTGCAGCCCCCGCCCTGGGACCTGGGGGAGGAAGGTTCACTTCAGTCCAGCACTCTAGCGAGGGGCGGTAAAAGCACCCTGCAATACACATCGGATTCATGTCATGGTCATCAAACCTCCTGTAGAACCCCCTGCTGAGGGTGATGATCCCATAGGGGGAGGGAACAAAGAAGTAACCCTGAGGCCCTCCAGGCCAGTAGGCTGCAGAGTTGGGAGGGCAGAGCACAGGATTGGGAGACAGCTCCACAAATCCCCTCCACCCCTGTCCCCCTCATACAAAGGGGAGAAGGACCTTGGCCAGCTGCTGGAGGGCTGGGAGACTCCTTGCTGTGTGCAGCGGGCCAGTGTTCCTCCATCCAATGCTGGGCCCAGGCAGTCAGGTTGGAGAACCAGCAAATGCCAGGGCAGAAAACGGCTGCAGCCCCTGCCCCGTTCACTGGGCTCTAACCCTCCATCCCACCGGCCTGTGAAGCTGTCAGGCTGCAGAGGAGTCCTGGGGAATGCCTAGGGGCTCCCTCGGCGGCACTGCCAGCCTCCAGGGAGCTGTCCTCTCCCCTTCGCCTGGCACCAGTGTGGAGAACATGACTCAGCTCAGCAGCAGCTCAGTGTCCCACCGCCACCCGCTCTCTGTGCCCATTGGCTTCCGCCCACCGCCCTGCCCCTGCTGGAGCAGTTCCGGGGCAGAAGGCTGACCCCTGCTAGCCACCCTGGGGCCAGACAGCTTGTGCACATGCCCTGCACTCAGCATGTAGAGGCTACCCCGTCCCTGGCCTTTGAGGAGGGTGAGAGGCCATTCCCCCAACTCCACAGGCTGAAGCAGGGCCGGCTCTAGGCACCAGCGTTCCAAGCATGTGCTTGGGGCGGCGCTTTTCAAGGGGCGGCACTCCGGGTTTTTTGTTTCTTTGGGGTTTTTTGCGCTTTGGCAGCGGCACTCCGGCTTTTTTTTGTTGCTTGGGGCGGCAAAAAACCTGGAGCCAGCCCTGGGCTGAAGGACCCCAGGAAGCTGCAGCAGGCGCCTGTTCCTGCAGAACTTGGCCCTGCCCACTGAGCTCACCCAGCCGCCACGGTCTCAGGAAGGCCAGGCCTGCCGGGTGGCTGGGAGGCCAGTCTCCATTTGGGAGCTGCTGAGAAGGTGCAGCCTCAGGGCCTCTCCCAGCACTCCTGGTCGTCCCTGACCCCAGGCCCTCCTGGGTCCCTGGAGGATCAGAGAAGAGGAGGAATGTCTGCAGACCAGGGGCAGAGGGGAACGCAGGCTGGCACGCTCCACGGGGGCTCCCAGCAGAACCTCACACGCTGAAGTGGGGGGAGGAGGGTGTCTCTTCATTGGCACTTCCGCTGTGAGATCTCGGGCTAGCGCTGTGGGCAGGGCAGCCAGGTGTGCAGCCCCAGGGATGGGAAGTTCAGGCTCCTTTGTACTGCCAGCTACACCCAGACGCTGTGTTTTCCATAGTAAGGAGCCAGGCTTCAAAGGCACCTTGTTCTCAGCAGACAGAGCAGCAGGAAGCCGGAGCCCACAGGACACAGCAGCTCTGCCACAAACTAGGCCTGGAGTTTGCTGGTCAGGCCCAGCCCCTTGCTCTACATGAGACAGAAAGCGTAATGGCCCGGCGCAGAGACTCCGGCCGGCCAGAGCTTACCCCACAGCCAGCTGCCATGTTTGCCCACTATGGGATATCCTGCTGGCGGGGGGAGCTGGTGACAGGTGCCCAGCACTGCAGTGTCCCTCAGAGCCCAGCCTGGAAGCTGCATGCAGGCTCCCTCCCCATCCAGCTTCTGCCTTACAAGGGCTAAGCACAGACATCTGGATGGCTGCTGCTCTTCAATGTAAACATGGACCCCTGCCCATAGGCCTCAGCTGGGGAAGGCTCAGAGACAGCCCCCACTCAGCCTCTCCCCCCCCCTGAACACCTCCCCACAGCCCCCAGCAGTGGGTGATGTTTCCAGCACAGACCTGCCCACCCCTGCACAGGATCTGCAGCCCCGATCTCTGAGGAACACCCACATTTCTGCCGGCACTGGGAGCCATGTTACCTCGGCTCGTCTGTGCGGCATTAACACTTTCCGATCAATCCCCAATGCCTACAAATAGCATGAGCGGCCTGCACTGCAGCTCTGGCCCTGGCTCCCAGCACACGCCAGGGCCCCTGGCCTCACTGCCCGGATGGCAGGGTCTGACCGGCCGCCACTGCTGGGCTTGGGGTGCAGCACACCGACCCGCAGTCCCTCCTGCCAGCCCAGGAGAGGGGCCGGGATGGCAGGACTGAGGGGCTGCTGCAGCAGACACACACAGGGCCCCAGGCTGCCTGAGCTCCCATGGGCATAGCATCCTCCTGCCCTCGCCTGGCTCTGCACAGCCTCCTGGTCCTGGGTGCTCTCGGCTCCCGGGAAATGAGAACTGAGTGGGAAAGGGATAGGGGATGTCAGGCACCAGCCTGTGCCCGGGGAGCCGGGCTGAACCCAGAGACTATAGATCACTTGCCCCACCACCACCACTCCGAGCTCAGCGCATGGGCGCCTGCCGCAGCAGGTGTGCCAGGGTCCCAGCTCACCGTGTTCTGGGTCCAGGTGTCTCCGGCACACGTCTTGTTATCGGCCTGCTGCTGTGGGGTGAGCTCCTCCTCCTCGATCAACAGGTACAGCTCTTTCATGCTGTTCACCTGGAAACACGACAAGATACAATGGGGGGAGGTAGCTCGGTCCCCCTCAGCCTCCAGCCACGGGCAGACGAGGGGCTCCTGGCCCAGGGGAGTCGGGGGAAGGGGCCCTGGGGCAGTGAGAAGCTGGCACCCCAGGTTGCCTGTACCCAGAAGAACCCAGGGATAGGAGGTGACGGCGAGCTGGGATGGAGGGCCACCAGGAGAGCTGTGTGTGGGGCCCAGGACTGGAGTAACAGAGGAGCTGCACGCGTGGACTGAGGGCCTTCAGCAGAGCTGTGGGGTGGGGGTGATCTGGTCTCAGCACCTCCCCAGCTCGTGTTTCCTGCTCTTCCGTACCAGGAACCAGAAACCGCAGCCTTGTGCCAGGGCACAGTCATCTTCTGGCCTCAGCACAAGGCCGGGCCATAATGAGGCTGTTGTTACCAAGCCTCAGACACAGTCGCTCCCGTCCAGAGGCTGCACACTCTGTGCACGTCATTTGTTCTCGTTTGTGAATGAGTTTAGTTCTCAGAGAAGCGAGGGACTAGAGCCTGGGCTCGGCACAGACAGGTGCTGGGCAAGCTTCCCCGAGGGGCAGTATGCACTTAACTGGCATTAGAGCAGGGAGCAGCTGCCCTGGCATGGCATGTAGATGGGCGTCTCATGGACGTGCACATGAACAGTAATGATGCAGAGGGCTAACAGGCTGGAGACTAACAGGCCCCAGCCTGTCTGCAGGGCTGGAGTCTGAGGGCTGACCTGCGCTGGCTCCGGACTCTCCTGCTTCCTGCCCTGTGACCTCCTCCCTAGCGCGTGACCATTGCTGGGGAGCTGAGTGCAAGCTGACTTTGGGTAACAGCCAGCAGGTTTCCAGCAGCCAGCACCGTTGAGAGGCAGATGTGGCCCTTTGCCCCGGGCAGCAGATTGCCCCCGTCAGAAAAACCCTGTGCCAGGCACCACCTCTGCCCACGGAACAATCGACACCGAAGACGATGGGCCATTAGCTCTGCTGTGGCTCCCACGTCTCCATGCTGCTCCCACTCTTCCCCCTGCACCGAGCTGCCCAGCCTCCCTTCTGCTGCAGAAAAGAGGGCAGCATCCAGCACAGGCCAACCTTGGCTGGCACTGCCCAGGCTGTCCCCACACACAGCTTCAGCCTGGGGCCTTTCTGAACCCGTTGAGTTTGGGGGGTTGAGTGTGAGATGTCAGCCCAGACGCAGGAAACCATCCAGGACAGAGCACAGGGCAGGGAGCAGCTGGCTCAGCAATGGGCCACGGGGCCCTTCACCTCAGGACACTGCAAGACGTTACTGCCCGGCAGCTGGTTCCTGCAGTGACCTGGGTTAAATGAGCAGGGCTCTGAGGGGGCTGCAGAGCGTGAGGGTGGCACCAGGTGGCACCTTATACGCAGTCCCATGTGAGAGAGGAAGGAACGGCTAAGCCAGACTGACCCCCATTGTCCCTACAGGGGCCCTCCCAGGCCAGAAGTGATGGGAGTTGGCAATGCTGACCCTACCCAGCTGATAGCCCAGAGACTGCAGGTCCCAGCATACTGAGCTCCCTCTCAGGCTGCGGCCCACAGGCTCTGCAGGCTGCATATCTACGTGAAGGGTCACAAAGGCTGGGATCAGCTCCACTCCATGCCACCTGGCCAGCTGCCTGCACAGACTCTGCTGTAGGTCTCTCCAGTTGGGACAGTGCAGCCCTGTGCCCGGCAGACTATGGGATGGGAGCTCCTGGCTGCATGTCCTACCTCCAAGAAGCCATCGCCCTCACTGTGAAGGATCTTCCCCTGTCTCCAGCGTTTAAGGAACCACTTGAGCTTCATGAAGAGAAGCAGGAAATTCTGCTTGAACTGCTGGGATTCCTGCACCAGGAGGTTCTTCTCCTGGCTCCAGAACTTCTGCTCCAGCCGCCTCTGGAGGCTCAGGCTCTGCAGCTCAAACTCCCGCCTCAGGAGAGCCTTCTGCTGGTCTTCCCGCAGCTGGGGGAGAGCCACCATGAGAAGGACCCTCCCCTCAGCCGCGCGAGGGCCCCCAGGGGTGCTGCTGCAGGCTCTGTGCAGGTGGTGGGACTGGGGGGTTAGACCCCTGGTGGGGAGGGGCTGAGGCTAGAGCAGAGCTCCTAGGGCTGTCACTCATTCCCTGGCACCATGGGCACCGGGACAGCAGCGGTGGAAGAGGGAGGGCCCAGAGCAGGGTCACCTGGCTCTGGAGATAGTGGTGCTGTGCCAGAGAGCTGTGGGCCGCAGCAGTGGGGAGGGGGGAGAAATATGGATGTGTTGGATGATTGCCCTGACGACAGGCTATGGGGAGTCACAAGCCCCTAGTGGGCGAGGGGAGGGAGGGGATGATCTCGCAAGTGTGCTGGGGGAGGGGAGGAGGGAGTGATCCCACGGGCCCTGGGCACGCTGGGGGGATCCTGCGGGACCCAGCTGCACTGGGAGGGGGTGATCCCGTGGGTGTGCTTGTGGGCCGGGGAAGGGGGCAATCTCGCAGGCCCCGGGTGCGCTGGTGGGGGAGGGAGGGAGGGAGGAGTGATTTCATGGGCCCCGGGCATGCTGGTGGGCGGGGGGAGGGGGCAATCCCACGGGCTCTGGGCACGCTGAAGGTCTCAAGGAGGGGCTATGGCATGGCTCTGCCAGTGCTGGGGGAGAAGGGTTTGAGTTAGCGGGGGCCCTGGGTGCTGCACACTCCTCTGAAGGAGCTGACAGCCACAAGCTCTCACGGAGACTCCCCCTCTCCCCCCAGCGGATTGGACAGGCAGTGGCTGCCTCGTGCAGGCCCAGGAGGTGCTGGGAGTGGGGTAGGGTTCTGTGCTTGTCTCCTCCAAGGTCTGTGACTATCCCCAAGGCCCAGCCTGGCTCTTGGCTGCCCCTGGTCACTCCCACCCCAGGCAGGGGCAGGCGGTCGTGGCACAGACCACACTGGGTCGCTGCAGCAGCTCCCTGCGGCGCCTCTCACTGACCTGGCAGATCTTCTGGGAGAAGTTCTCCAGCTCCTCCTTCCTCAGCTGCCTCTCCTGGACGAGCTGCTCCTGCAGACCCCGCAGGCTCTCATTGGCTTCAGCCAGCACCAGCTGCAGCTCCTTGATCTGCATGGGCAGTGACAGAGTCAGTCCCCAGGTGCCCCGTCACACCCAGGCCTCGTTCCTCTCCCATGGAGAGCAAGGCCCACAGCAGCCCGGAGGGGGCGCCAGTGCATTGGAGCGGACGGTGGATTCAGTTCTCCTGGGCTCCACCCCAGCCAAGGGACAGAGGAGGGGTCTCAGAGACTGCACTCCTGGTCTCTGCTCCTGACACAGGCGGTGACCTTGAGCTCATCACTTCCCCTCTCTGAGCCGCAGCTGAGCCAGCTTTAAAATGGGGAAGCCACGTCCTTCCCGCCAGGTTCCTCACTAGCCAGCCAAGGCCCGCAGGCCCCGTGGCGCACAGCTGGGAGGGGCTGCAGACAGGCACGTGACACAGGGACTCGGCGCCTGGGGCAGGTGGCCATTGCTCTACTGGGGCCTCGGGGCAGCCGCTGCTCAAGGGCATACGAGAGTAGAAAGGCCCCAGCCCTGATTGTGCTGCTGCTGGGAGGGGGGGAGCTCAGGCCATTGCAGCCAAGCAGTGGTTTGGAAAGGCTGGGCCTTCCCCCGGCCCCTAACCAAAGCCCTCTCGGTTTAGCCGCAGAGCCACACCGCACTCAGGCAGCAGCTCGGAGACACCGGGCCTGGCGCAGGAGCTGAAGGGTGGTGCAGGGACAGCGTCCCAGTGAGCAGCGCTTGCTGGAGGCTGGGGTGTGAACCGGCCTCTTGGAAAGTTCCCCTTCCAGGCGCTCTGTTCTCCCAGGGCACCTGTCCCTCCAAGGGTCCCCTCCCTGGACGTGCCTGGCAGTAGGTGGCTGCTCACAGGATCCCTAGGGAGGGACAGGACCTCTAGCGAGCCATCGGGCCCATCCCCTGCCATTGGGGTCCCAGCCCCACATTTTAAAGGCCCTTTTTCCATGTTTGGACCTTGGTTAGTTCAGAGCAACTGAGGCAACAGCCCCACTGCTGGCTGGGTGCCCCACACCCGCTAATCTGGGAACAGGGGCCCCCCGGGATCTGCAGCCCCAGGCCGATGGCTCCAACCTTTCCTGAAGCTCTGCCCTCCCCGGGTCTGACAGGAGCAGCACACCAGGTGGCACAGCTCAAGGTTTCCAGCCACCAGCCGGGCGCGGAGCAGGGCCGTGCACCCGGAGGCCAGGACACAGACACTGCACCAGTTTGTACAGAGATTCCCGTCAGCAGAGCCAGCCTGCCAGGAACACGCCGCTTCGTGGAAAGGCAGCAATGAGAACCCAGACCCTGCGAGACTGGCCAGTGCAGGGCTGGGGGGAGCAGTTTGTTCCCCTCCTGTTGAGGGGTAGCCAGGAGCTGGGGAGGCCTCCAGCGCAGGCCCTGCCTTGCATCGCTGCTGCAGCCATACCTGGAGCCATTCCCCTCCCGCTCCAGAACGCCCCCTACCAGGGGAGGGGCAGGGCCACAGAGCTAGCACTAAGCCGGCAGAACCACCACACAGAGCCAGATCCATGCCTGCCCTAGGGTGCCCATCACTGGGGCTGCAGGGGAGCTGAGGCAGCAGCAGGCAGGGTGCTGCAAACAGCAGCCCCTCCTGAACAGTCAGGCCGAGCAGGCAATGAAGAGCAGGTGGGTTCAGCAGGGCAGCAGCCCCCAGGCTCGGCAGGAGGGGTAGCAGGTGACCCCCTTAGGCCAGGCTGGGGAAAACCCTACTACCCAGCAGCCCAGGACAAGTCTCAGGGCTCATGCCTGCTGCACAAGGACAATGGGGGCGGCTGAGGCCACTGGGCCCAGCAGCACAGAACTACCGGTCAGAGGGGACGGGGACGGACCAAGCTGCCAATCACACCAGCGACGCCTTGGGCAGTGGAGGTAGGACCAGGGAGCAGAGCCCTGCTGGCTGTGCCTGAGGCAGGGCCGTGCTGTGAGTGCCCTGACCCGAGCTCTGGGGCAGTGACTGGGGAGGGGAGAGGCAGGGCTTCTCAGTTAGTCATGGCTCCATCTTCTGCCACAAAGGCCAAACTGTCTGGCTTTCCAGCCAAACCACAGTTAGCTTCGGGGCAAATTAAACCTCCACCTGGTTACATGCCCCCGCTGCAAACCGCACATGGAGCTGAAATGAGGAGGGAACTGGCCTTTCGAATTTGTTACAGCTTTGCCTTGCAACCTGAGCAGCTGCTGCGGAAATGTACCACGTGCTATACAAGGCTGTCCTTGAGACACGCACAGACTATTCCACACGCTCTGCACAAGAGCTAGGTCCATGGATACTTCGTGAGTTGGGAACAAAAGCATGAAACCACCCTGGGTCGGGGCTAAACCTGGCAACAAACCCACAGCCTGGCTCAGCAGAGGGTAACGCTGAAGGTGCTGCACCAGAGAAGCACAAAGCCCGTGGCACAGAGGAGGTGGCTCAGAGACAGGATGCGAACACGCTTCCTAGAGCTCGTGGAAAGCCAACTACCCCAGGCTTCATGTCAGGAAGACGGAGCACTGGGTGGGCAGCGTGCAGAAAGCACAGGGAGCTCTGTGGGCAAGGCACTCCTCGTTTGGGGCCGGCAGCACTTTCCTGCCTGTGGAGAAGCAATCAGAACCCCTCCCCGCGTCAGACAGACACAGGGAGATCTGGGCCAAGAGGTTGGAGATGGTGAGACAGAGAAGCCCCCTCCCCTACAGCAGCTAACAGACACAGACCCCAGTCATGTATGGGTCAGGTGCATTTTAGGGACACTCAGGTTGATGCTGCTTGTCCCTCTCGTGAGCACTGGGCTCTGACCGCACTGGGCCTGTTTGCTTAGGGAAGTGGTCCTGCTGGGAGCAGCGTGCCTGCAGTGCCCATATCACCAGCTGCCTGAGCTCCACGACATGAGAGAGGCTACAGGGCTTTATGGCAGCCCAGGATCCTCACAGCCTCCTCTCCTCCCAGGACAACCGGCTCCCCTCCAGGTGGTGCTGGCACATGGGGAAGGGCACAGCCTGCTAGCTGGAGTCTCTGCTCTCTGGAAGGGGTCTGCCCCATTGCCCCACTAGCTCAGCGGTGCTCTCCCCCATCACCCCATTTACCACAGAGAGAGGGGAGCTCTCCCCATCCACTTCTAGCAAGCTCCAGAAAGCAGCTTTCAGAGCGATCCAGCAGCTCTTTGGGTCCGTGCTCCCTCTCACCCGGCTGGGCCGTGGGCCTGCTGAACACAGGTGCCAAGAGCTCTCCCATGGCGGATCCCCAAGGGCCCCAGCATAGCCACCCCTGCCCCACATCAGCGCCTCCCCTTTCACATCTTCTGGCCTTCCCTCTCCCCCCACTGACTCAGCATCTCCTAGGCCAGCCCCATCTCCTGCAGGGCGGGGAGCTCCCGCCCCCTCTGCTCACCTACCTCGGTGACATAGGAGTCGTTCTCGTCAGGTCGGTAGGGCTTGTAGTTCCTGGGGAGTTTCACATTGGAGTCCACGTCCATGGCGTTGTTGCTGCGGTACAGGTCAGGGGGCCGGCTCCCCGCGGCGTCCCAATCCGGGCCGTCCCTAAAGTCTGGCTGCTGCATGCATGGGCAAGTTAATGAGAACAAACCAAAAGGGCGGGAAGAAAAGAAAAACAAACAAAACAATGGGTCTCAGAAACAGCAAAGAACTACAAGACAACAAAAAGGATGAAGAGGAAGAGGAGCTTCAGCACTGTGGCATAAGACAATGTGGAAAACAAAAGGAAACACAGGATGAGGAGACACGTGGGCTGGATTGTTTGGGGTGGGGGAGAGAGAGAGAGGGAAAAAATGTGCAAACCCCAGTTATGGTGCCATGCAGTGACTGGTGGGGTGGGGAGCTTGGGCTGGGTTGGACTAAAACCCAGCAGCATGCAGGAAAATAGAACTCTGAACAAATGAGAGTGTGCTTCGGAAGGGGCACTACCACCCGGCCACCTCTGGAAATCTGCTCCCTCTACCCTCCCCTGGCAGTCTGCAAGTTCTCAGCTATGGTCCCCCTCCTCCTGCTGCACATGGGCTGGGTGATGCAGAGCTCGGGGGGAGGTGGGGCATGCTGGCTGGCTTTGGGAACAGCCTGAACCCAGGGTTTTTGGCACACTCCCAGCGGGTCAGATTGTGGATGGTGGTGGCCAAGGGTCCATGCTGTGAGGAGATGGTGCTGCTGGAGACGCTCCTCAAGGGGAGCGCCACCATGCATCTCGAGGGGATTGTGTGCTTTGGGCCAAGCCACACTCTGCTGCTCCAGCGGCATGGAGGGGCTGCTCCCCGGGGACAAGAGGACATGCTCGGAGTCTTACTGAAATTTGCCTTTCAGATGTTCACTCTGGAGTCTCTTGCTCCTGGGCTCTCTGTGCAGCACTTAGCAAAGGGGCTGGGAAGTTCTCTCCCCAAGAATGCCGCATCTGGCTGTAAGGTGGGGTGCCAGCTGGATCCTGGAGACCCAGGACAGCACCCCTTGCCCTCTCTCCCATGCACTGTACCGATTTCACATGAGCCTCCCGCCTCGCTGAGATAGGGACTGAGCTCACTTGGGGATGTTTCACCATGACAGGAATCTGGCCTCAGACCATGCAGCTATTGCTGGGTCTGCAGAACAGTGCATTCACCTGGGACGGACCCTGGGCTGAGGTAGGACTGTACTTGAGAGCCCTTCCCCTGTGGCTGGGGACAGGCTCACTGTCAGCCACCCCACGCCCTAAGCGTTCTGAAGTGACCATGACCCAAAACAGTGTTCCTCTGCCTGCCCAATCTCCAGGGCTCCACCTTCCCCCCTACGCACACTCTGTTAGAGCAGAGTCCTATCTTGTCTGTGGGTTCATTACCATGCAGCGAGTTGTTGTTAGTTTGTAGTTCACTCTTGAGAGGCACAAGGGAGGTTACATTACAGGTGGGGTTTGTTTTGTTAAAGCAGGAGAAACAGCACGGCAAATAAAGCAACCACCACTGCACAGGAATGGCAATGCCATGGAAAACACCCTACCTGGAAGTCGGAGCCGTGCTCTTTGCGCAGTGCTCCTTTGGGAGAGTCCTGGGGGCCGCAGCTGGGCAGGAAGGAGAAAGGGTCCATCTGCTCTTTCCAGCAGTCCCCAATGTGATCCACCTTCCTCATGAAGGAGCTCAGCTCCTGCTGCAGGACGCGGAGCCTCATGAAGATCATGTTGATCAGCTTGGAGTCACTGGTGCTTTCACTGTTGTTATCCACCGGCTCGCTCAGCACCAGGTCCATGCAGTCATTGTCCAGACACAACTTCAGGCTGGAGGTGAAGCCATTGGAGTCCGAAATCAAGACATCGATGGCTTTGCTAACAAGTGCGGCCTGGTCCCGGATGCCGAGCAGAGTCTCCAAGTCCTTGGATTTGAACAGCCGGGTGGGGCTGTTGTCCTGAGACTTCCCGTTGCCATTGCCGGGCCCTCTCTCAGGGCGGTCCTTGGCATCATTCTCTCCTCCAACAGGCACCTCTCTCCAGAGAGGGGTCGGGATGCAGTCTGCAGAATCGCCAGCCTCAGCGTCGGTCTCCATCATCGGCCTCGTGGTCTGGCAGGAGGCCAGGTCGCAGCGCTGAAGGTTAGAGAGCAGCACGCGGTTCTCGTACTGCAGCTTCTTCACCTTGCCGCTGAGCTCGCTGATCTGCACCTTGGCCGTGGCCAGCTCCTCTTGGGACGGCTCGCTGATCACTGAGCAGCTGTCCTCCGACAGGGTAATGTCCAGGTCATGGTCTGACTTGTACTTGTTCAGCTCATTCATGAGGAGCTTGTTTTGGTCTTCCAGCTCCATCAGCGACCTCCTCAGTAGCTCTGCCTCCTCTTCCACGAACTGCAGGTGTCGTCTCAGCTCCACCTGGCTCTCCCCAGAGTCCCCACAGCTGGTGGAGGAGAAAGCAAACCGAATGTCCTGCCCCATCAGCTCTCTGTCACCTTGTCCCTTCATGTCATCCATCTCTGCCCTCAGCCCACGGTTTTCAACCTCGAGCTCCACGATCCTCCGACTCAGGATGTTGGCTTCTTCCTCAACGAGCTTCAGATGGGCCTTCAGTTCTGCCTCTCGCGAATGAGGGGAGTCCGCCAGCTCCTCTATGGACAGAGAGCTCTCCAAGTCCCCGTACAAGGAGCGGTATTTCACCAGCTCCTCCTTCATGCTGTCGTTCTCCTTGGCTAACTTCGTTAGTTTCTTGCACATCAGAGCCGACTCCTCTTTCGCAAAATGCAGCTGACACTTTAGGTCTGCGCTGTCCTCCTGTGGGCCAAAATGACACAGGCATTAGAAAACAGGCTGATTCTGGTTTAAAATGAGAGTCATAGACCACGTAGGACCATTGTAATCATCTAGTCTGACCCCCTGTACAACATAGGCCAGAGAACTTCTCTCAAATAATTCCCAGAACAGAGCGTTTTAATACCTATTGTTTGCAGCTCTACAAAGTTCAAGTAGTCAACCTGCCTATTTGGTAATTTATCAACATACGTCTGAGCCAAAGCACAAGGCCAGGAGCACAAGACATGGCTTCATATGGACTGCAGTTTATTGAGAATTAATGGCCCTACCTCAACGGTCTCATTGCCTCAGATACACTGGGCACGTGAGAAGTCCGGGAGCTCATGTCACGAAGTGGAGCTGTGCCCTCAAATCTAAGTGCAGAATTTGGCCCTTGAAGTTGTGAATTAATTTGGGACACTGACATGGAGAAAAAATAAGTGAACTGGCCCATAGCAGACATTCTGCCATTGTCAGAAAACTGTCCCTCAGGTCTGCAGAGTGCCAGTTCCTATGGGCCCTACCAAACCTCAGATACCTGGAAATACGGCTCCGTGGAATTGTGGCAAACACAGGAAAAGGGTACCCAGGGAGCTGGAAAGCAGCTAATCATACAGGAGATGGGCCCCAACTGGTCTGAACTGACAGGGAGGAAGTCACACCCCTGAGGCCCCAGGGCACTGAAATGATGTTCACACTGCACTCTAACCAGGCCAATAAAATAGAGCTAAATGTTGTTTCAGCAGCGTGGGGAACAAGCTGTCGGACTCCATGTGGAAGAATAAAAACCACAAGCAGGTTTCCTCCTGAAAGCCTGGCATTGCTGTGCAAGTGCAGCAGTGTTTTGAATTAGTTCAGATTGCTACAAATCCCTCCTCTGGGCTCCCTTCTGCTGCCCAGCCAACAGGAGTCAATTGTTTCAAAACAGAGCAGCACAGCCTCCCATTTGCTCCCTCCCCTGGGCTCGTCACTCCATCCAGCCTGCTGTGTGCTCGTTGTGCTTGGACTGAGCGCGGCGGGGCACAGAGACGCTCTGTGTGCTCTCGGACAGTGCTGCATACATCCCCGCGGACGTTAGCAGCAGCAAACAGATCTCATTTGTCTAAGGGCTGGAAACGTCAAAGGTTCATTTTCAAAATGAGCTGAGCCTTTCGCTGTACAGCTCCCAACAGCCCCTGGAAGAGTCCCATCCACATCCTGACACAAGGGCTGAAGTATCTGTCCCTGTATGCCACAACTTCTTTGCATGTGCATAGATGGGGAAACCCTGCGAGGGGGAAGGGGGCAGATGGGACCAAGGGACCAACGCTGGGCTGCTCCTCTCAGCACCACTCTCTAGTGCTTTGTCCATGGGGCAGCGGGGAGGCCCCCAGTTCCCCGGGGAGACTATTCCCCACCCTCAGGAAGGTTTCCCGTAGTTCCCTTTGTGGGAATTCACTCCACTGCTCCGAGAGTTGCCCCACTGCTGACAATGGCGTAGAGGGCCAGCGCTGATCCGACACAGATCCCTGGTGTCTGTCAAGTCAGCCTTCCAAAGTGGCTTGGGGGAGCCCCCTCCCCTGCTCACGCCAAGAGACGGAGACACACAGAGGAGAGCAGGGTGCTCCCTGCAAAACGCCAAGAACATGTCTTGTGGGGAGGGGAGGTCAGATGCCTGAGGGGCTAGAGAGCACTTCCACTCTGCGACTTCCATCTCAAAACCCAGCAGTAAATACTAAGCCAGAAAGATGGGATGAAGCCATTGCATGTGGAATAAAGGGAAAGCTGGACCTGTTCCACGTCCAGAGGGACAGCCGAGGGGAAAATCTCAGCTCTGCTGTTCGTTATCATCTGTCTTTCAAAAGCCAAGCCATTAGGAATTTGGAGATTTCTTTCCTGGACTCCCCAAGTGCGTTAGGGATTTTTTGCTCCATGAATATGACCTCATGCAAAGGGTCCGTTGGTTGTAAATCTCATTGAACGCATTTCATTTCCTGTTTTCAGGGCTGGGAGAAAGCGTGTTCCTGGGAAAACTCTGCACACTGGTGACGAATCCCTCCCACTGACTGCCCTGTGAAGCAGTTAAGATCTTTTTTCCAGATGGCCAATACAGTTTGAAAATTCAAATTCAGCAGCTACGCCTGAGCCTGCATCATCCTCAGATGAGCAGCAGCTATTAACTCTGCAAACTTCCCAGGCTGCTTTATGAAACCCCACAGAGCTTTTTACACAGCCTCGTTCAGAGTGTAAAGGTGGGCGCCTGCTCCCAAGCTAGGGTGCAAACCCCTGCTTGACGGAGCAGTGGGCATGATGGCCACATGTTATCCTTCCGGCTCACTCAAACATTCGCAGGAGCTCACCAGCTGATTTCAGATCAGTGGAAGCACTGTGTACTGCGGAGGGCAGGATATAGCCCTTACTATGTCCTACGAGGGCCAAATTTTCAAGTGTTGAGCACCCTTAGTTGGAGGCAGATTTCCAGGAGAGGTTTCCATTTGGGCACCTAAATAAAAGCCAGATTTTCAAAACACACAACTCCCCGCAGCTCCCATGGGGACACTCCTGGCCAGATTTTCAAAAGGTCTCAGCTCCCAGTATCCTTTTAAAATCTGCCCCTTGCTTAGGTGCCTGAATGGGAGCTCAGATCTTGAGAAAATTCAGGTCTTAGTCTTGAAGATCAACACACTTAGAACTGCCAAACCACTGGCCTGGAACCATCAGACCCCTAGAAGTGATGGTGAATGGTGTTCTCTGAACACTCAGACGACAGATGGAAGGAAGCCCACCTATAGCTGTCTGTCTGATTTCCACCTAACACCCATTTCATCTGAACAGAGTCACATTTCGTACTACACCAGTCAGATGTGAGCAGGATGTGGTCCCAGGAACTCTCTAAATCAGCAAACAATCATGAATCAAAGCCGTCACAGACAGTAGCCATAGCACACAAGTAGCGGTGCCGAGACTTACCCACGAACAGCACTCCCTCCCCCAGAGGCACGCAAGTGAGGAAACGAATGTGGACAAGGGTGGGCAGAAGGGTGCCATCTCTCTAGGTGTTCATGCTGCACTCGTCACGGCTTACATCAGTCACATCACAGGGCTAGTCTTGCTGAGAAATTGCTGGTCTTTCCAGTTTTACCCACAGTGCTGAGACAGGGATGGTCATAACTCACATGAGGCAGAGCCTCAAGTCCCCCAAACCCTTTCGCTGAGTAGCATGGACAGCCTAATCCCTTTGCCCACCCTTGCACACCAGCGTACTGCTCACACCCTAGGGATTTCTGGACAATCTGGGGGGGGTCCATCTCCAGAGCTCAGCCAACTCTGCAGCAGCCACAGGGTCTGTCTTGGCTCCATGAAGCCGACAGCCTGAGAAACACGAGATTTATGTCCTGTGGCTTGGAGTTGGGTTGGGTTTGTTCCCTCTGCTCCTTGTGGTATCTCATTAGGAGGAAGTGGGGATGGTTTTGTATTTCAGTCTCAACAATATCTTGTAAGAATGGTTTTGATGTTGTCAAAGGCCTGAACGGCTCCCACTAAGAGGGACAAAGATGGCAGAGGGGACAGCATTTCCAAGTGCAGCTCAAACATGCAAACTGGTGCACCTGATCGTTAGCCATAGTGCCCAACACATGTACAGACGTGTGCTCTGGGGAACATCCAATTGTCTTGACCGAGCTCCTCCACTGATGAAATACGGGAGAACGGAAGAAAAGCCACAAATGAAAGGAAAAGAAACCAGCAGAAACAGCCCCCCATTCTTCAGCATGTCCCCTCCACCGAAGAGATCTGCTAACACACAAACACCCTGCAAAGGGAAAGCACAGACTGCTTCCTGGTCAATGATTTCAGAACCACCACCAAGTGTGTCACGGTGGGCAGTGGATTATCAGGTTTATCCTCACTGCGCAGGTATGGGGGCGAGAGAAACTCTCAGGAGACATGGACCTTTCCCTAACTCTGCAGGGAAGATACACCTGCTATTCCAGTGGCTACTTTGTACAGGTGTGTGAATCTGTGTGAGCGCCCTCCACGCTATGCCCCCACATACAGATGGCAGGCCAGATCCTCAGCCGGTGGAAATCAGCTCAACCGACGTCAGTGTAGCTATGCTGATTTACACCAACTGAGGACCATTGTGTGTGTGTGCGCAAGCTGGAAGACCAATTTTATCCTCACTGCAGATTTAAGCAGGGCCATAAATTTAACCCTGCAATGCAATGAGTTGGAATTTCCTCTAACACTCATTCTGCTGCAGCAGACTCATGTTATTTCCTTTGTATCACTGTATCGTTCTAATGAACCCCCTTGGCATTGCTGCCAGTGTCTTGGGTTACATGTAATTCAGATATTCCACTGTTATTCGGGATTAACTAATGCAGCTCATGAACTCAACATCAAGCATTTGGATGTTGGAGACAAACCAGAGCAATGAACAATGAAGACGTTACCGGTCAGTCCTTTCCTACCTCTAAAATGCTGCCATCAGCCTTTGAGAGAGGCTTTTACGAACAATAAACCGCTTTCATTTCTGCAGTGACAACACCAACTCTGAACCTTCACACCCCGGTCAGGTTATTAGCGAGTCAAAGCCACTGAACACACCAATCACTGAGACACAAAATCCTTCCACCAGTGGAGAGAGCCCATAACTGCTGCGTGTCCTGCGCAAGGCAGGGATATAGAGTGCACGATGTTCAGGAAGTTTATAAGGCCAGACGGCTGGACAGAGGCACCTCAGCTGCACCCACTAAACCGTCTGAGCAAGACGGATACCTGAGCATGCCCGTGGGCAATGGCCTGTGCTGCAGAGGCAGGTGTGAATGGGACACACACAATCACCCGATAGCCAGGGCACAGCACCCTCTCTGCAGGCTGAGCTTTGGCTCAGATTTTTACATATTATCTCACAGTGTCAAAACTGCCCAAGTGGTGCTGGGGTCACTGTTCTAGCCAGGCACGGTGCTCTCTCCACTAGGCACACGGGAACAGGACGTGGGACTGGGAGGGACCCCCTGGGTCATCGGGTCCAGTTCCCTGTTATTGCGGGCCATGTAGTCCCCATCCATCCCATGCAGCTAGGCCCAGAGCCAAGGTCTAAAACAAGGGCACTTAGCTACATACTGGGCCTGAGTAGTTTACTGGTTAATGGATCCTCGATACCCCAATGGAGTCTGGACTGTTCTGAGCCCCACCCCATTTCTTCAGGCTTGACTCTCTAGCTGTGTCATAAGTATCCTCCCTTCGGCCAAGTAGGCCTGGCTGAGATTCCTTACAGAGCACATCACTCAGTACGCCATATGCTCATCTGCCTCCCCACCCAGCCACATGGGGGAGAGAGCATGAACTCTGTAGCACTCCCTAGAAAAGTGACCGTTAGCATCCCAGGTGGAGCACTGCTGGGGCAGATGCTCCCATTTACTCCTCAGCCATTGGATATTCTCCAGAGAAGAGCCCCCCCAGCTTGTCCCCAGAGAAAGTCAGCTACGTGGCTCTCTGCAGTACCAGCATCGTTCCATGGCTGAGCAGGCTGGCCAGCCCACTTAGCATCTCCGGTGCCTTGGTGGGGCCAAGTTCCAGGCCTCGGGAGCTACGTTCCAAACCCTTTATCAGAAACCCTTCACCATAACCATTCCCCAGGGGCCACTCGACTCACCAGGGCCGCACAAATTAAGGCATGACACTTCCATGTGCACGGTTGCACTGCTATGCCAGGACTGGCCACCTGCAGGGTGAGCATGGCTCTTCGAGTTCTACAACACCATTGATAGTCAACGTGGCCCTAGGAGGGCCTGACTGGCTACAGTCTGGGTACCTGGACTGAAGGCTTCTTTTCAGTCTTCCCCATAGAACGAGATCCCCTTTTCTTCAACGAATTCTGGAAAGAGAAGAGAGAAGGATTATGCTAGGGTGACCAGACAGCAAATGTGAAAAATCAGGACAGGGGTGGGGGGGTAATAGGAGCCTATATAAGAATAAGACCCAAAAATCGGGACTGTCCCTATAAAATCGGGACATCTGGTCACCCTAGGTTATGCAGAGTCGTTTGCACACTGCACTTCCCACGCAGCCAGGACAAGCATTTGTGAATTTGGTTATTTAATATCATGCAGACACTTGCACAAGGTGACTGCGCTATTGGTCGTGTGCCCCACCCTGAGCTAGAACCTTGCTGTTTGCTGCCAGCTTTGGCTATGGGCTCCTGAACGCAGAAAACAAACCCCAAAATGTGAACTTTGACCTTTTCATCACCAAGGTCAATCTAACCAGCTGCAAAAAAGATACCAATACCTGCCATGCTGCATTATGGGTAAGGCTATGTTTATGTCACGGAGGTCATCGTGACATTCTCTGCTTCAGCCCCAGGGGCTGAGGGATCGGAGCTGGCAGCTTTCCCAAAGTTTTCTTTTTGGGAAATATGGTCACCCTACAGCTCCCAGCCACCGTGGGTGGAGGAAGGCCCCCCTGCAGCTTCCAGCTGCCGCAGGCAGAGGGGGAATCCCACAGCTCCTGGCCACCACAATGGCAGGGGAAACCATGGAGCCGCAGCAGCAGAAGTCACAGACAGGTCATGGCTTCTGTGATTTTTTGTTTATTGCCCGCGACCTGTCCATGACTTTTACTAAAAATAACCATGACAAAAATCTTAGCCTTAATTATGGAGGCAGGCTGCCGCCGACTAGGAGAAATCCCATCACGACATGGTCCCCAGCTTGATTGAATGGACTTTGGCCAATGATGTAGTTAAAGGAAGGGAAGGTGCAGCAGGCAGCAATGCTGATAGCCACATTCCCCTGAAGGGGGCTGCTGGTAGCTCGTTTTATGACTTGCATTCCCAGCCTCCTGCTTCTGCGGCTGGAAGAGCACCAAGCACTGAGCCAATCCCCAGTGAAGCAGGGAAGTGCTGTCATGGTCAGGGTCTGCCATGGACTAGAGCGGCACAGCTGGGGCTGGAGGGCAGCAGACCTGATTCCCAGCTCCCATTTCTACCCACTAGGCCATGCTGCCACCCCAGAGTTTCTAGGGGCACCCTGTGAACAGGGCGGTGCACCCCATGGGGAGCAGAAGCACATGAGGGAAGCTTCTGCTCCTACTACCCCTGTTTTGGTGATAAAGGACAGCTCAGCCTGGCATCTCTCAGCAGCACAGTGCAGTGTATGTAAAGCAGACACCACCACAAACCTCCCTGGCTTCTGATTATCTCACTTGGAAAACTTCCACGTGTACAGGAATCCTGTTGCAGGCCTTCTGGAGCCGCCCGCTTTGGCCTGTCTCCCTGCAGTGCTAACGCGAATGGAGATCAGCCACATGCAGCGAACCTGCACACCAGCTCCTAAAACGCCCATTGTGGGGATCTCAGGGCTTTCCCTGACTGAAACCCACGCAGCAAGGGCCTAGCGCTCTTCTCCCCTCCCCGGTTAAAAGAGGCAATATCCAACCATAGTGGAAAAGCTTCCTTCTGCAGAGCAGCCCTTCCCCCTGTCCTCAAGGTGGGGAAGGGAGTTGGACTGTGGAGAAGTCTCATTTCCTCTGGAAGCTGAACACCCTGGAGAGAAGTCACTTTATCATAAGCTGCCCTGGGCTTTGTAAACCACACTGACGCAGAGACAGCGGCCCTGACAAACACTGGGTGCAGACAGAGTGACCGATACAGCTGGATCAGACCTATTGATGACTTTGGAGATCAGGGCCGAGGCCTTGTACTGGTGATGGAAGCGAGCGGGAAGCCAGTGGAGGAATCGGCATAGAGGGGAAACGTGCTCACAACAGGCTGCTCTGTGAGGGGGCTGGCTCCCTGAGGAATGAGACGCTGACAGCTTCAGGGCGGGGCCAGAGTGTGAACAAACCCTGTGAGGTGGTTTGCAGGGCTACTTGACACAGTACTCTGACTAACCACATCGGGAGGGGCTGCGAGTATCTGACCGGCTCGTGGTGGTCTATGCAAAGCCATGTCCTGCACCGAAAGGCACATGCGGATTTTCAACGTGTTGTGGCTTAAGCACGAGCAGGAAGAGGAGTGAGTGCCCAGGCGGGCAGGGGGAGCCTGTGGGACAAGGACCCTCATTGCCATTGTTTAACGTGCAGGGCAGCAGACAGGATGCAGAACCACGGCAAACCCTGCCCCTGTGAGCCCCCCACGTAGTGCGGTGGTGACGAGAAGGGCGTGCAGCGGCCTCTGAGGCTCATGATCATCAGCCCTTTGCCAAGCAGATTGTTTGGGGAGCCTCACACGCAGCAGCAGTTCCCCATCATGGATGATGCAGAGCCAGGTCCCAGGCAGGCACCATGCTCCTGAGTTGCTCCTACATTTTCTGCACGTTACCTCCTTTCTTCCCACCAATGTTCACAGCTCTTTTCAAAGCTGAAATTGATTCTTGTTTTCCAGCCACTGCTGCCTGCTCCTGATGCAGAGACCCGGGGGAAGAGAAGCCACACTGACTCGAAGAGGACAAATGTCATGCCACTTTAGTGGGTCTTGAGAAACCCTCCACTGTGAGACACCGGGTCTCCTGCTCCTCCCAGATACAGGCATTTCCCCTCGCCCGGGGAGCAGCCCAGCTGCCTACTCCACCCCACAGTCCCAGCAAGTGTTTGGTAAGCAGCCCTGCCAGCCACACTACTAATCAGGGACACTTCAGTAGAGCAGTGCCCCGTGGATGCTGTCCTAAACACATGTGCTGCATCAGAAATATTCACAAGCTGGTGCTGGGACCCGGCAGCCAAAGAATGCAGCTGAGCAATGCAAGCCGCTGCCTGTGCCAAGGTGCTGAGATCTAGACCATTCCTATTAAGGACAAGCCCATTCTCAGGGCTGCTGCTGGAAAGTCCCCATGCAGTGAGCAAACCCTCCCAAGGGAGCAGGACCACACCATGCGTTTCTCCGCCAGAAGCAAAATGCTCTTGTGACACCAGCATGACCCTGGAACAGGGCTGGACCCAGCTGTCCCACCCCAAGGCCAGAAAAATGGCTGGGCAACGTCCGGAGGGGGCGTCCCTGAGCCTGCGATATCAGCACCACAGTCACGTCAGTCTCTGCCGCTGGGGTGATGTGTCAGCGCGGCCATGCCTCCGGGCACCATGCCAGCATGACTGGGTGGCAGCAGGACTGTGACTGCTGGGCAATGCTGGGTTCAGATTAACATGTCAGACCTGCTGCGCTGAGCTGCGCCATGTGGCTCCGCTGGGCGTCAGGACCAGGTCCTGTGTCATCCCCCTCCCGCCGCCAAAGGGCTCAGGCTCTCCGGGAGATGCAGCCCTGGGAGGGGAGAAGATGCACGGAGCCACAGGTGTCACGGTGCATGCGTTTGGTGATTAATTGGCCTTCCCAGCATTTATCCAATTATGGGAGATGCCTCTTCCGGCTGGAGAAATAATCAGCCTCTAATCCCCTTAGGGGCAAGCCTGTCCCTGCGCTGAGCCTTGGAGAGGGGCTTGTTTGTTTTGCTATTAACCAGCTCGGCTGCTGCGCTGCCAAGATGCGCCTCAGCACAGGAGGAAGAGGCGGCTGAGGGCTGTTAACTCACTTGTTCAGAAATCCTAATGAGACAACCAAATGAATCACTGAAGCTGCTAATGAGGAGCTGGGACCTTGCTGGCCTCGGGGTATCCACTGCATGGACGTGCCAGGCCAGCCCAGCCCCCGAGCTCTCACTAGCCCAGCTCCTTTGCTGAGCCACCTCAGACAGCACCTCAGCCCAGAGGAGCATCACGGTTTGGACATATTCAAAGAACAGCAGGCTAAATAATTTAGCAGCCAAGCGTGAGTTCCCCAGAGGATGCCTGCTGGAGACAGGACCTGACATGATCCACACCTACACTTCAGGTATAAGCCATTGAAAATACACAGCTCCCAGCTGAGAAGAGATTTCAGCCCCCGCTCATCACACACCTCTGAAGTGCAGAGTCCTGAGAGCTGGCACAAGGGATGGTTCTTCCCAGCCCACAGGGGACCCTCGCAGCCCTCTGTAAAGGAGGCAGGAGAGTTTGGCTTTAGCTAAGACACCTGCAGTGGGCAGTCTCTCTCTCTCTCTCTCACACACACACACACACACACACACCCTATAGATTTGTCTCTGGCACATCTGCAAGCTTTCAGGTGCGTGGGGAACAGTTTCTAGTCATGCTGGCACCTCCAGGGAACTGCACATTTCCCTCAGAGATGACAATATTCTGCACTTATCTAGTGCTTCCTCCTCAAGCCCCTTCCCCAGGAGGGTCACCATTAGCAGCTCCATTTCACAGATGGGAAACTGAGGCACTGTGGGGGAAGCAACTTGCTCAAGGCCACAAAGCAAGTCAGCTGCAGAGAAGAGAGCACAAGCCATGTCTGACTTCAAGCCCACTACTCCTTCAGATCACAACTGCCCCGGGACAGCCCTGAGGACCCTAGATCCGGGCAGATCCACCTTCCTAGTCAAGCTAAGGAGCTTCATCTTCCTGTCTGTAGCCTGCCAGGAAGCCTGTGAAGATTAACAAGACGGACTTCAAACACCAGTGCACAGTACTGGCCTTTCCTCCCACCGGCCTCATTCATGCACAGCTGCTCAGAATAAGAAATGAAACGCTGAGGCAGGAGGACAAACCCAGCTGGGCTGCATCTAGACTGGCAAAGAAACGCAAAAAGAACAGGAGTCCTTGTGGCACCTTAGAGACTAACAAATTTATTTGAGCATAAGCTTTCGTGGGCTACAGCCCACTTCTTCAGATGCATGGTGAAGGCCTACAAAGGTACTGGGGCTGCAGAGGCTCAGTCCGGGGCTAGGCAGAGGCAGCTGGTCCTAACCCCATGCCAATGATGAGTGGCCATTACAGACTGCAGTCTGCCCCAGTGAGCGGGGGCTAGATGATGACTGGCAGTAGCCACTGAGGCAAGATGGGTTTAGAGGGCTGGGGGTTCCCCTGGGAGGGAGACCCAGAGTGTGGGTGTACTTCTGGGGGCAGAACCCCAAGGTAAAGAGGCACCGGGGTCCGGGAGGGACACAGGGCCAGTGGCAGGCGAGACACCGGCCTGCGGAGGGCACTCCATACGTTGGAGAGCTAATTCCCAAGACGACCAGCAGGAGGTGCCGTGCCGGTGAGTCGTCGCCTCGCTACACCTGGTCACTGCTAGATACCAATAACTCTCCCTCTCCTCACAGCACACCACATGGCGGTTTTCTCTGCCTCTGGGGACCAGGCCACAGAATTCCCTGCAGTTCTGCTCCAACCACTTTCCTTTGCTAGTTCATGCTCTCTGGCTGCACACAAGCTAAGCTCATGCCCATTAGTAGCGTCTGCTCATGGCTGGGCAGCACTCTGGCTGGGGAGCCATGCTCAAGGGAACACTGAGCCAAACGTGCATTGGAGGGCAAGGACAGCTCAAGAAGAGCCGCTGCTCTGAAATCAGCCCCAGCCCTGTACATAGAGCAGCTGGACAGGGTTTGCAGGTGTGAGAGTAGTTCCGAGCTGCTCACATGACATGTAAGCAAAGTCCTCGCTCAGCCTGAAAGGACAAGGGCTATGGAAAGGGATCTGCACAGGAGGGAGCCAGGCAGGGCAGGAGGGTTACGGCACAACACAAGGGTGGCTGGCTGGCTGGCTGGCTCCCCAGAGGGGCTGGCCTGGGCCAGCAGTGCAGGGAACGGCACTGGGAGTGAGCATGGAACCAAGGCCCCAGCAGGGTGCTGTGCGAGGCGCAGTCTCGAGCTCTCATGGTCAGCAGAGGTGCCCGGCGCTGAGTCAGGCCGACGACCCCGCTGTCCAAGCTGAACACCAGCCAGAGTAATTCCATCCTGCTGATCTGGACCCTTCCCCCCCACGCGCGCACACACACACACACACACACATATATATATTCAGTGACCCCCCTTGCTTCCTGCCCTGAACTACGTGTACTGGCGTTACTGTCAGAGCCCAGAGTATGGCAGGGAGGGCGGGCCCTGCAGGAGGGAGGAGCAGGTTGGCTCTCAATGCTCCTCTCTGGCCTGCCCCGCAGCCGCCTCCCCTAGACAGCCCCCGGGGTCCTGCAGCCAGCCCCAGCTCCCTGGCTGAAGGCAGGGGCTCAGGGCACAACCCAGACAACGCATGCTGGAGAGAGGTTATTCCAACAGGCTGCAAGGCCAGCAGTGCCCTCCCAGCCCCACAAGGCAGGGCACGGTGCTGCTGCTGACTGGGGCATGCATGCTGCTGTGAGGCAAACACACCGGTGGGGAGGTGGGGGGCAAGGGCAGCACCGGACATTCTGGAAATGGGGAGGGGGGGGCTCTATGCCCAGAGTGACCCCAGANGAGGTTATTCCAACAGGCTGCAAGGCCAGCAGTGCCCTCCCAGCCCCACAAGGCAGGGCACAGTGCTGCTGCTGACTGGGGCATGCATGCTGCTGTGAGGCAAACACACCGGTGGGGGGCAAGGGCAGCACCGGACATTCTGGAAATGGGGGGGGGGGGGCTCTATGCCCAGAGTGCCTGGGCTGCTGCCAGGAGCCAGCTCCCCACCATGGCACATGCACGCTATCCATCACCCCCCCGCATGCACTAGAGCCTCCCTCTGCAGCTCAGTCACACACACCTCGGGCTGAGGTTTCTAGGCTCAGGAGGGGCTGGTTTCCTCCCTCTCAGGCACCCCATTCATATGTTGGGAAAGTGTCACAGTCCCTTCCACCAGCAAACAAACGCACCCCCTGAGGGACATCTGCTGCAGCTCCTGGGCTTCCCACCCTGGCCCCACTCACCAACCGTCACAGGAGGGCGGAACAGTATTTATTAGTCCATGTCTATGGAGTGTGTCCACACGGGCAGCCAAAGCTGCTGCTGTTGAATCAGAGAGCTGGAGGCACGTGGGTCAGCCCCTGCCGCTAGGGCCTCCCTGAACCTTAGCCAAGTAAATCCCAGCAGGGCTAGTGTCTGGTGGGGATGGAACAGAGATCTCACAAGCGACTTAGCTGAGGCCCTAGGCCATTGAGGCTCACAGAGAGGAGATAGGCACTGCCCAGGGCTTGCAAACCGGGGGGAAGGTTATAAATATTTTGATGGCAAAGCAGCTTCCATTTAAATGAGGAGAGCAGATAGGCCCGTGGATTCCCAAGGTGCAAGGAGACAGGAAGCCTTCTACAGGCAGAGAGCCTGTAGCCACTAACCACTAACAGCTGGGCTGGCTCCCTGGTACCCCAGGGACACACAAAATACCCCCCACCCCCACACAGCAGGGTGCATACACACTCGCTCCCCCATGCAGCCCGACCCTCTCACCTCACGCAGTTTGTCCATCTCGTTCTGCAGCACCTGCTTGGCCAGCTCTGTCTCGATCAGCCTCTGGCGCAGGTCCTCATTCTCCTCCTCCAGCTTGATCCTCTTCTTCTCCACCACCTCCAGCTCGTTGTGGAGCCGCACAGAGACGTCCTTGGCCACCTGCAAACAGAGCAGGGCCACGCTCAGGCTGAGGCTCATCAGAAAGGGCGGGTGCAGCGTCTCTAACGCCCGTATGAAAGCAGTGCTCAGTGGGGCAGGCAGGACTGGGACCCATCATGCGGGGGTGCTCTACATGCACACAAGGGCCCGGACACTGCCACAAAGGGCAGACCAGGCTAGAGGGCTCTAACATTTCCTCATGGCTGGGAATAGCTTTTCCATCCATGTAGGCTGGGGATTTAAAAAACAACATGCAAACAGTAGCCACAGTTTATCTAGGGCCTACAATTTGTGATGAGCAGTAGTAATTAGCCAGGGAGCAGCAGTTCTCAGAGCTGGGCCACCCCTAAGCGTGTAGGAAGTCAGCTCAGAGAGGGCTCAGAGGGCAAGGGGTTTGCTGCTCTCACTGAGGTCCTTCGTTCTCTCCTGCATGGGGACAATCCGGCGCTTTGCAGGGTGCTGTCTCCAGCAGCGCGTTAGCCGCCCTGCTGTACTGTGCCAGGGGCCTGGCAGTGCTGGTGGCAGCCCCAGGAAACGAGAGCTAGTACGGGATTGATATTCGAACCACTACGCTGCTTCAAACCCCAGGTCCACTGAGAACGGAGGAGGGAACAACTGACACCGGCAAGAGACATTTATTGTCAGTCGTGCACAGCAGGGAGTGCAAATTACAGGGGCCCGAAGTGTAGCAGCCGATGTCCCCAGTGCCCGCAGGCAGCCCCAGTCCCCAGGCTGGATCCCCTGGGCTGCACGGAGCAGGAGCCAGCACGGATCATTCAGTGGAAACACTGGTCCAAGCAAGTGGAGAGCTCAGACACGGGGACAGAGCACGTCACGGCCAGAGTGAAAATGGCCATGGGGGAGCCTGCAACTGCTGACACAGCCAGGGGGCAACTGGCACAGCTCCACTGTGCTGGCCACAGCTCCTGGAGGGAGAAGAGTCACTAAAGTGACAGTGGGTGACTCAGCAAGACACTCTGACAACCACATCTGAAGAAGTGGGTTTTTTACCCACGAAAGCTTATGCCCAAATAAATCAGCCAGTCTTTAAGGTGCCATCGGACTCCTTGTTGTTTTTGTGGATACAGATTAACACGGCGACCCCCTGATATCCGACAACTACAAAGAGTTCTGCAAACAGGTCACATTCCTGCAACGGGTCTGCCTAGCCAGAAGGGCCCGAGGCAAAGGCAGACCCGAGCCCCAGGCAAGGAAGGCCAGTTGAATGGATTTAAATCAACTGACCATGGGTTTTAAACACAAATGTATCTGTCACACCAGATGGGCTCAGAGTTTCCTTTGCCGGGTTCCTGCTAGTCCCCCAGGGCTGGGTGTCTGCGTCTGTGACCCTAATCACCCACCACTCACAAACCCACGCCTGCCAATCCCAGTGATGGGTTCTGTCTCCTGGCGTACCACCCGGGCCCTGGGAAGGGACGCTGCGACCGGGCAGCACCAGGCTGTGCCCTCCTCAGCAGTTAGGAGGAGGTTATCTCTGGGCCAAGATAACACCACTATCCCTGTGCAATCTGCCAGAGATCAGCACACTTAATCCCAGGTGGGGGCAGCTGGCACAGACACACATTGGCACAGACACACACTGGCATCACACTAAGCCAATGAGGGGGAAGCCATGCCCACCACGTGGCAAGCGCCTCCCAGATTCCAGCAGATCGGGGAGAGAGAGACAGACAAGGCTCAGATGGCAACACGCACACTAATAACCCACATGAGCACCGCACGCTTGTCTCTCTGCTGGAGGGTGCAGGGTGGCTGAGAGCACCAGAGAAGGGAATTTATACATGGGGGTCCTTCCTGTGCTGGGCAGCCAAGCCCTTTTCTCCAGGGCACCCATTGACACAGGCAGCGGAGGACGCCAGAGAACCACCGCGCATTCCTATACCACCATTTCGATTTGCTTCTGGTTCTTCCTTGGGCCAGCTGCTTCCCCAGCCAGGAGCCCTTCTAGGTGACTCCATTTCACCTCCACTCTGAGTCAGGCCTGCACAGCCCCAAAGGCCGGAAAAGCCTTTTCCCTCGATCCCAGGGCACCACCCCTCAGCCAGCGGCTGTGTCTGAAATGGGGGTGGCTTCTAGCTACAATGCAGAGAGGTGGCCAACGTGCGGCATCTCCAGGCCAGGCCAGGCCAGCATGGGAACCTGCAACACAACAGCTGCAAAAGCTGGGGGGAGGGGAGGTCCCAAGGCAGCCCTGACTGACAGGCTGGGCGGGAGAGTGGGGGTGTGTGTGAAAAGACACACAACTGCCCAGTGCACAGCTGAGGGGCCAGGGGAAGGAGATGTCCCTTGTTTAACCTTCTGCAGCTATCTGTGCAACGCCCCAGCGTACACTGGTCTCTGGGAACCGGCAAGCGAGCTGTGAGGGCACTGCTGCATGGCAAACAGCGCCCTAGGAATGTGGGCATGGCTGTGGGTCTCCATGGGCAAGGCGGCTTTGATGAGCAAAGTGCTTAATTCCTGTGCGTGGGAACACGGCCAAGAGGCAGCTGCTGGGAGTCGGGGGCGGGAGGTGTAGGGACAATACAGACTGACACACATATTGGAGCAATCGCTCCCAGCTCCTGCTCCCAGGACAGAGCCAGCCCGTGAAGCCAGGCACCCTGCCTCGCCATTCACCTCCCTGCTGCGAGGCTCACGGCAAGGGAACGGGAAGATGCAGCCAATGCCTGACACACTGATCCCCACTCTTGGACCCCGACCTCCAAAGCTAAGCCAAGCCTTCCACCCTCAGAACACAAGTGTCAGCGTCCGGACTCATCTCCGAGGCAGAGCAAGCAAACTGCCGGGTGGGGTGTGCAGAACCCAGGGGAGACAGGGCCCCCGCTCACGGCCCTGAGATACAACAAGCTGATTTGACAGGCCTGAACACCCAGGCCTTGGCCAGCTGCAGAACCGGGCCTCAGCCCTGCTGCTCTGGGGGCTGCAGTCTGACCGATGCCCACAGTAACACTAGACAGCACCACTAGTCACATTGCCTGTGGGTGCCTGTCCCCCAGTCCCCTGGGGCAGCTTGCAGAAGCCATGGCTTCTGGGAGATTTTGAAAGGGCTTCCAGGAGTCCAGGGAATTGTGGAACAAGAGATCAAATTCCCCTAATCCCGTGGCATTGGTCACATTTCCTAACCCTGGTCTCAAGACGGAGGCCAGGTTGTGTCGTGCAGATCCACAGGGGCTCAGGCTCTCTCCAGGACACTCAACCCAGCACCCAATCCACTGCACGGGGGACGTGGGAAGGCGACTGCCACTGGCTGCAGCTACACTATCTGGCAGCACTGCACAAGGGAGCTGGGAGCATGAAGCCAGGGTTGCTGTGCGTCGGTGGAGCAGTGCAGGGGGCCCAGGAGAGGGCAGCAGGGAAATAAACCCATAGGTTTGGGTACACGGGTTGCAGAGAGCAGAGTTCTGCTCTATCGGCTCTAGCAGGGTTTGTCCCCAGCAGGTGTGGGCAGCAAGAGACTCGCTTTTAAATACACACTCAGACTTCACCTCATAATTACAGGCCAGTTAGCGCCGGATGCTGGGGAGGAGCCGCCATCACTCACTTGTGGCGTGTTTCTTTTCCAGGATCAGCCGCTTTCTGGTGCCTGGGGCACTTGGCAACCCAACCCCTCCTTTGTGTAAGGGCCCTTGTTTGGCTCAAATTCAGACTTTGCTCAGCTTCCTAACGCGAGGATGGAAAGGCACTTCATGGCCACAGACAGCCAAGTGCTAATCTAAGCAGCGCGGCTGTGGTGCCTGCTCCCGGGAGAGCCAGCGGGGGGGAGGGGAAGGTGCCGCCTGGGCTCTGGCTGTGCAAGAGAGATTACAGAGCCGGGACATGGAGACTTCCTCCTCCCTATGCGCAGCAGGGCAGGGAGGGGAAGCCAGGCCCTGCCCAGCTGCTGCAGCTACCTTCTACTTCTGCCCCTCAGTGACTCTGCAGTGTGAACTCTAGGAGCCATTTGGGAGACACACAACTGGCTCCCCCTGCCTTAGTCCTATGTCTGCTGATTGGCCCCGGGAGGGAGCACGGCCAGGCCAGGCACTGCCTGGGGAGCGGACAGCATTGGAATGGGCCCAGAGAAGAGAAAGGGAGGGGCAACAGTGCCCTGCAAGCTGCCAGGAGCAGGATCCCCACTGTCACTGTCAGCACTGAAGACCGCACGCTGGCAAAGGCAGGCCAGGGCCTTGCCCACTAACCCTGCCAAGCTGCACTGAGCTGCACAAAGGCAACAGGGGGACCACAGCATCTCTGACTCCAGAGAGGGGAGCGATACGGCCCTATGGGGATCAGCAGACACTGCAGAAAGGAAGGGGTCAGGGCCAAGCTGGGGGGAGGGGCCTGGTTCCAGCTCCAGCTCTTCGCAGGGTTGCTGATTTGGAGGCCTGGGTTCTCTGGGCGACAGTTTGCAGGGGATCTGAAGCTGGGAGCAGGGACGCGGACTGTCAGGTGAGAGCCAGTAAAGACTGTTAACAATCCGGCGCTTCCTGCACCCCAGCAACTGCCTGTTCCCCTTGTTATCTGCAACCCAGTGGCTTTAGAGATCCCCATGCTCCTGCTGCAGAACCCTAAGGCAGGGGTGGGCAAACTTTTTGGCCCAAGGGCCACATCAGGGAATAGGAATTATATTGTGGGCCATGAATGCTCACAAAATTGGGGTTGGGGTGCGGGAGGGGGTGCAGGCTCTGGGGTGGGGCTGAGTTTAGAGTGTAGGTGGGTGCTCTGGGCTAGGACCGAGGGGTTCGGAGGGTGGGAGGAGGATCAGGGCTGGGGCAGGGGTGCGGGAAGGGGTGCAGGTTCCGGCTGGGAGTGCGGGCTCTGGGGTGGGGGTGGGGATGAGAGGTTTGGGGTGCAGGAGGGTGTTCCGGGCTGGGATCGAGGGGTTTGGAGGGCGGGAGGGGGATCAGGGCTGGGGTAGGGGGTTGAGGCATGGGGGGGGCTCAAGGGGTGCAGGCTCCAAGTGGCGCTTACCTCAAGCGGCTCCCGGAAGCAGCGGCATGTCCCTTCTCCGGCTCCTACGCGGCGGCACGGCCAGACGGCTCTGCACTCTGCCCCATCCGCAGGCACCGCCCCTGCAGCTCCCATTGGAGCGCGTAGGAGCCGGAGCAGGGCCATGTCGCGTCTTCCGGGAGCCACGTGTTGCGGCCCTGACCCAGCGCCCCACCCGGAGTGCCAGAGCAGGGGCCGGCTTAAAATGGCCCTAAGTTTTCCCACCCCTGACCTAAGGGTATAGCTACACTCCAGCGCCTCCAGCTGCATTGCTACGGCACTGCTGCTTTCTATATCAAAATGGTTTTTCCATCACGGTAGTTAATCCACCCCCATCCCCAGAGAGGAGGTAGCTAGGTCGGCAAGAATCCATCTGTTGACCTAGCTCAGGGGTTCTCAAACTGGGGGTTGGGACCCCTCAGGGGGTCGCGAGGTTATTACGTGGGAGGGTCGCAAGCTGTCAACCTCCACCTCAAACCCCGCTTTGCCTTCAGCATTTATAATTATAATAATTTATAATATAAATATATTAAAACATGTTTTTAATTTATAAGGGGGGGGGCGCACTCAGAGGCTTGCTTTGTGAAAGGGGTCACCAGAACAAACGTTTGAGAACCACTGACGTAGCTGCATCTACACCGGGGGTTAGGATGACCTAGCTACGTAGCAGAGGGTGCAGAATTTTTCCCCATCCCTGAGCAATATAGCCAGGCCAATGTAATATTTACCTATAGACCAGGCCTTAGGTTTTTAAAGTTTCTACGTGTAAAGGTCACCTTCCAATGGCGAACAGCATTTGGCTGATCCATGGTCACCTTCCCAGTGGTCTTGAAACTCGTAAAGAGTTGTGAACTGCTCCACTCAGCTCAATGGATGTTAAAGGTGAACCCTAAGAATGGCAGTTGAAGTGCCAATACTTCTCTGTTTTACTGCTGAGCACTTCAGCAGGAACACCTGGTAAATGTGCCTGTCTGCTGGTCTTGGATGCAATGATAGGTACTGAGGAGTGGAGAGCAACCAGCTGAGGGGTGCTAGGAATTAAAGCCCCACAAAATTCAGATCACTTCTGCTCTACTCTGTAAACCAGTCTTCAGCGACACCAGCTACAACCAACAAGGGCTCAGCTCTGCCAGCGTGACAGAGACATGTGGTAGGAGCCAGGACCCCCCGCCCTCCCCCAGACCCTCCCTCCAGCTGTAGCTCCACAAGGGCTTCACCTGGGGCTGGAGAAAAGGGGAGCCATTCCCTGTTGTCAGGAAGGCTCAAGCCTCTGTCCTAGCCAGGCTCCAGGTCACTGAGCATGGCCAGCACCACCACAATGGGGCGAGCTGCATCTCGGAGCGACACTCTCCTGGGAGACCTGCAGGCTACAACTCTGCAGCTGGAACAATTCCCACACACTCAGCGAGGGCCAGAAAAAGCTGCAGCTTCATGGCCTGCCCAGCTGTACCAAACCAGCCCTCTCTCCTCCCTCTCCCTCTCCATCCCATTCTCTCTCCGCCCCCCCTCCTTTCTGTTTTCCTTTCTCCCTCCCCCACAGCTCCTTTCCCTGACCTCTTCCCCACATCTGTCCGTTGCCCCCTTGCTGCTTGGGCTATTCCCAGTGTCACTATGGCCCCATCCAACTCCTATCCCTTCAGCTAGGGAAGCTCTAGCAGAGGTCCTGAGGCTGGGACCATGCCGCAGAGGGCACAAGATGACACAGCCGTCCATCCGGCAGCGTGGTGCTGCAGTGCCGAACCCGCACCATCCCCGGGGCAGCAGCGGAGCCACGCAATCCCCTTTCTCAGCTGCCTGGGACAGTCACTAGCTAGCCCAGACCCTCAGCCAGCTCCCGGGTACAGCTCGCCCTCGCTGGTTCCTTCAGCTGCTCAGCTCCGGGATTCGAAGCAGCACTGGTGGGAAAGCAAATCGCTGCCCAAGAGGCCAGGAGCCCCGGACCCGCCGCGTGGGTGGCCGCACATCAGGCTGGGACGACACAAGCGAAGGGGCATTCGAGGGGAACGACAGAGGAAAGCGTGGCTCCTGCTGCAGCTGTGCTCCCCCGTACCCCCCCATCCCAATGAGAAAGATGCTGCCATGGGAGAGGGGAGCCCAGAAATCTCAACCCAAGGCTCCACTGTGCAGAGGAGGGAAGGGGGATGCAGGGCTATGGGGTCCCAGTGCCGGTCCCCCTCTGGCGAGGGGGAGGGGCAGGACCTTACAGGCTACCTGCAACGTGAGATGAGCCCAGCGGTCCCTGGGACTGGCCAGTTCAACCCCCCACAGGCAGCCAGCGCGGAGGGGGCACAGCCGACCCCCACCCTGCCCATCCCCTGCCCCTCCCCTCACATTGCTTGGGCCAGAGAGAAGCCCACCCCTCTAAAGGGCCCACTCCTCTGCTCCGCCCCAGGGAAAGTAGGACAGCAGCCCCCAGCCTCCACAGGCCAGCAACTGCCACAGGGCCTCCCTGTCACCCCGACAGCATGGGGGGGGGCACCTCCACACCCAGCTGCCTTCAGAGCCACAGCAGCAGGGTCCCCACCCCCAGCCACCCAAAGAGCAGCAGCGGGCCCTCAGGCCCTTGCCTGGGGCAGCCTGCCCTAGTGTACCCCTCTGGCTGCAAGTGGTACCACCCGCCCCAGAGCCAGACTCCACGCATAGGCCTATGGTGCCTGATGGCTAACGCAGCCCAGGGCATTCAGCTTCACTGGCACCGTTATGGTCACTATGGTTACGCCTACACTGTGGTCATATGGTGCAACACAGCACGTGCAGGCACCCGAGCTAGTGCTGATCCAGCTCACTCCAAGCACACTGGGGCACCACTCCGTGTGCTGGGATCACGCCTCCTGGCGCAGGGTCCGCACACCCGAGTCAAGAGGGGCCGGGGAGGAGCCAGAACCCTTCCCAGACTCCCGGGAATGCTCCTGGCTGCAGGAAACAGAGCCCTGGCCCCACGGCCTGGTGACGACTGGGGGGGCCGAGATTACAGCGCCTGAGCCACTCCTCCAGCCCTGGGCCATCCATGGCTGGCCTGGGCTCCTAGTACTGTCACCCACCCTCCCCACACTGGTTTGTCTCACCCACTTGTTGGATCTTGCCCCTATTAACTAGGATTGGAAATGCCTGGGGCAGGGGCTGTCTCTCCCTATGTGTCTGGACAGCACCTAGCACAGCAGGGCCTGGGCCTGGCTGGAGCCCGTGGGTGCATCTGCAGTACAAAATCCCTGGCACGACGGGGCCCCAGTCTTGGCCGGTCCTTAGGCACTGGCCAGTTAATAAGAAACATGGTTAATAAGAAATAATTACCATTCAGACAGGACCACACGTCAGTCCTGTCCAACTCTGGGGCCCTGCACACGCCATCAGCCCACCTGGCAGCATGACCCCAGAGATCTCTCTGGCAAGGTCCCCATCCCTGCAGCATCTGAGCTCCCACGACTAACAGCTTTCTGTCCCCTGAGAGCAGATGTGGCTTGGGCCCGTCTTACCTTGACGTCTTGCTCCAGGCTGTGGATGAGCTCGCCGTCCACCTGCCCAGTCTGTGCCACGCGCAGGCTGCGGCGCTCCGCTTTGCGCAAGCGGTACTGCAGGATGCGACAGGTCTTGCTGGCCTGGTCCAGTTGCTGCCGGAGCTCTTGCAGCTGGTAGACATCCTCCTCCATGTAGACGTCTCTCATCTCCAGCATCTCTGCACGCAGCTCCTCGATCTCATCCTGAGAGAGAGGGACACGTGCATCAGAGAGGCCCACTCTTGACAGGAAAAGCCTGCACCACAGAGCACCCACCCAGTCCTTCTCATTTGCTGCCCTGAGCTGCCCCCCGGGAACACCAGGCCTCAGCCTGCAGGGCAGACGTCCCACAGAAAAGAAAGAAGCTCCTTTCCCCCCAGTACTGTCCATGCCATGCACCAGGTTCATCAGCCACAAGGGGGGGCAGTGCCCCAAGCCACCATCAGAAATCACCAGGCCCAGGGTCCCCTGGGGGTCTCTGTGGAGCAGCAATGACTGTTTCACTACCTACCTGCAAACACACCCCACAACTACCAACACTTTCCTTCTCCATGAACCTCTTGCTTTGTTTGTACCAAGCCCACAGAGGATTTGAGGGGTGCCACGGCCCCTCAATGAGATGAAGCAGTTTTGGGGGTGCTCATGCTCCCCCGCAGGCTGCATTAACTAGTGGTGAGGCACAGATAGTGCTCCGGGTGCTGTTGGCAGGACTGTGTATTCTGCACATCCGGAGCGCCAGAGCATGCTCCTTGTCGCTGAAGCTCAGCATTCCCTTCCAAGCCATAACGCTGTCTAGCCGGCGTGGTCGTGAGGAGCAGCTTGGGAAAAGGAATAGAGTACGGCTGGATGTAGCCGGCAGCGCCTGCGAGCTCCAGTCCCACCTCGCTCAGAGCCCCTCGCGTGCACCCAGCTTCCCTCACGCAGACACTTGCTGCGTCACTGCACCCTGACTACAGGAGCAGAGCAGAGCAGTCGGGGGTCCCGCGCTGGGGGCGCAGAATGAGTGCACACTGCCAGCCAGCCCCACTGGATTCCATAGCCCAGGGACGGGGCAAGCCGACAGCATAATGGGGAAGGAGACAAGGGGCTGGGGGAGGGGGGCACACAGCAGTGTGCTGCAGTGGCAGAGCCTGGTGGCGACAGGGCCATTGTGCCTGAGAGAGGCGCCTCCCCACAGATGAAAGGCAAGTCACTGGGCTCCACCCCTCTGGGGGGGTGATGCCAATTCAGTTTGCCACAGCTCCAGCTAGCACCAGACCCCACAAACACTGATGCCACTGTGATCCCATAGGCGGGACAATGTCCTCACAGTCCCCAGGGGCAGCCTGCAGCTCCAAGAAGAAGGAGCTACTGCCCCACCTGCCTCTCAGGGCCCATGAATGAATTTATTCATAGATCCACAGCTTCCCAGGCCAGAAGGGCCCACTGTGATACCCTAGCCTGACCTCCGGTACAACACAGGCCAGAGACCAGCCCCACAATCATTCCTAGGGTAGATCTGCTAGAGAAACAGCCCATCTTGACGGAAAAATGGCCATGGATGGAGAACCCATCAGAACCCTCAGTAAATTGTTCCAATGGTGAATTACCCTCACTGTTCAAAATGTACGCCCTATTCCCAGTCTGAATGTGTCTATAGATTCATAAGCAAACAAGTAATTGCTGACAGCAGCCTCGGCCTGGGTCAGGGCTTACCTACTCCATTGTCTGAGGTGCACCAGATAATTATGTGATTTAACAGAGGCAGAGGAAAAGCCAGGATTAGAACTCATAACCACCTCGCTCCTAACCGCAAAGGCAATCCACTAGCCCACACTGCCTGTTGGGCCCACACTAGGATCCAACCCATACCCTTGGTATTATCAGCACCAGGCTTTAACCAGCTAAGCTAACTGGCTTGGGGCACCCAACTGTGTGGCACTGGAAGAGGCAAAGGCTTTGCTGTTGGGATCGGAGAAAGCATAATACTGCCGCAGCGAGAGCTCTGCGCCAGCCAGACCCAGGAGGGGGACAATTCCCCTCCCCTACAGCCACTAGGGTGGTGGCTGCTGACACCCGGGGGACTTGGGCCGAACCGTACAGGCCCTCGGGATGGCTTAGAGACAAGTTAGGGGAGCTGCTGAAAGGGTGACATGGGAGGCTGCCTAGGAGCCTGGAGGGGTTTGCAGAGACCACTGAGCCTATTACAAGCCGCACCCACAGTCTTCACTGGCCACCATCAGTGAGAATAGGACTTGCCCTCTGCTAGCACCGCCCACCCACACTCTTTCTTCCAAATCCCTTTGCAAGCAAGCAATGGTGAGGAACGCAGGCAGGCCCCTCCCCCATTTGCTTTCCCTAGACTGGATACAGGGCTGGAGGATTCAAGGTTTTAAGAAGGCTTTGTGTTTCCTGCTTGTTTTTTACATCTGAAATCCTGAAGCTGCATCTCCTCTGCGCCAGCAGAGCCTAGAGAACTGGCAGGGCCATACTGAGGTAGACCTTCGACCCACCCATGACAGGGGAGTGGGTTTGATCACACGGCTGGGAATGCTCTTTCCATTTTTGTTTGTGTTTGACTCAAACTCTTGAGAAACAGGAGAGAGAGAGAATCTCTCCTTGTTAAAGATTCATTTCCCCGGTGGCCCCTTTCGAATAGGGCTGAGATAGCTCCCAACTCACAGGATTTCTCCAAAGAGTCCCGCAGCTCCACTACCCTCAGCTTTCTGAGGTGAAGAAACCAAACCCAAAACAAACAAAGCAACAAACCTCCCAGCCCTTCTAGACCCCCTCAAAGGCACAAACCCTCCTCCCAGGTCACCCCTGAGCCTCACAACCGCCCCTTTGAGGTAGGAAACCAGGGCACAGAGTCATTCCATGACATGTCTAAGGCCAGGGGCAGAGCTAGAATAAAACCCAGGTCTCCTCCCACCCACTGCTGTGCTTTTACCACTAGCCCATCCACGCGAAAGATGAGGACCCATGTGCTTCGTTTCATGCTCATCCCTTGCAGTAGCCACATGGACCCCGGTGACACGCAGCCCCAGCACGCTGGCTCCATTCTCTCCCAGCACTGGAAGCTCCACACAGGCCAAGGGATGGGAGAGAATCACAGTACGTGAGTCCAGTCGGCCGCTCGACCACCCCGCGCTGTGTCTCCCATCACCGACCTGCCTCCCTATGCTGACACGGCTAATTAGACCTGGGTGATTATGACCCACACACCATTTCCAATGTGGAGATAAAAGAGGGCAGGGGTTCCTATGCAGCAGGGAAAGATCCACACAGCAGCATTACCAAGGTCCTGGGCTCAGTCTCCCCTACGGTTTTGCCGTTATACCTGCTGGCGAAAACGGTGTTGTCCCATTTACACAGATCCCTCCCCAAAGGAACGTTAAATTGCCCAGCCCTGCAGTAGCGAGCCAGCCCGACCCCAGCCCCATGCCAGCAGGTGCTTCCCAGAGGGGTGGGCGAGGGATTGCAGCCTGAGCCCCCAAGAGGCTGCTGTCGCCACAGGGAGTAATAGAGACGATCTCACATGTTGGGAGCGAGCGCACCTCCCAGGGATAGCTCCAGCCTCCCCCTCTGGGGCCCAGCCTGGGTGCCCTGCCCTGCAATGCTCCCACCACCCACCAGCCTGGGACACACACCCTGGACTCAGACTCTCACCATCGTTTTGCACAGCACATTAGGTGCCAAGGGCGAAAGGACAATGGCAGTTCTCTGCCACGGTCCACAATGCACTAGCCAATGGCTGGCCATGTACAAACTCCTGCTCCTCTCCCTACCATCCCCAGCTGACCTGCACACAGCGCAGGAGTGCAGCAGGCACTAGGCTGACCCAGCCCAAGCCAAGGGGCCAGGAGGCTCAACTTTGTGCGATTCATTCCCTAAGCACATCCCCACCTGGGCCCCAGCAGCACTGGATGGGCCATTCCTTCGGCTGTGCTCCCGCAGGGGACAGAAGCCTTTCTGTGCCATTTCCGAGAGAAGGGCCCAGGAGAGAACACCTCCTACACGGGGGTGGGGCTTGGTCTATCAAGGGGGCTGACGCCCCAAAGCAGCGGCAAGAACTGCTTGGGGTTCTGCAAGCTGTGGGGCATCTCCTGCCAGTTCCAGCGCTGAGCGTACTTGTCGCTGTGCCCAGGCTCTGGAAGGGGCGGGCAGGCAGCCTGGGCTAGCAACATGGGCAGCACAGCCCTGTGCCATCAGCCTGGAAGATCTCAGACGTCCTCCCGGTGCACCTGCTCCCAGTCCATGGGCCCTGGAGTCTGCCCCGAACAGACACACCGAGAACACAGGGCTCGCTAAAGCAGCCTGCAGCCTGCTAACCACAGGCTTTAGTTCAGTGCTCAGGCCCCCGCCAGCTGTTAGCAGAGGGCACAGTCAGCTGCTGTGAGCCAGGACACCTGGATTCTATTCTGGGCTCTCCCGCTGCCTCGCTGTGTGACCCTGGGCAATTCACATAACTGCTCAGTGCCTCAGTTTCCCTTTCTTTAAAATGGAGCTAATAAAACCTTCCCTGCCTCAGGCACATGCTGAATTAGCCAAGGTCTCCTTAGGGCTACACAAGAGCAATGTGTGAATAATAAAGGGCTCCTGCTTTTTCTTTAGCATACCCAACTCACCCCACTGTACCAGCAGTGCACCGCTGCCCATGTTGACAGCCTGTGAAAGAACACGTCACTGACTCTCTGGGTACCTACGCTTCTCCACACACACGCACAAACAGCAGGCCCCTGCTCACAGAGAGCTGGCGGTAATTCCAGAACACCCAACTCCCCCTGCAATGACAGCATGCTGAGTAACCCTGACATCCCGCAGAAACAAATCAAACCTGAGAGACTCGAGCAAGGGCGACAGAGGGGGAGGCGCAGCAAGGGGCCGTAAATATTTACAGTGAAATAAAAAGGAAGGAGGGGGTGTGGACAGGCGAAGCACAGACAGAAGCAGCAGCTAAAACAGGAGCAATGCAGGTTGACAAGAAAGAGATCTTTCGGCAACGCAGCAGGCGGCCCTGGGGACCACTCGTGCTGGAGCGATTCACAGAGAGACTGCACTGTGCTCCAACCTCTGACCCGGCCCAGCGAAGGGTCCTCAGCCCAGCCCTGCTGCCTATGAGTGTTCTTGGAACACACCCCAGCACAAAGGGGATGCTCTGCTCTCCCTGCCATGGTCAGAGGGGGGTCCCAGCAGCAGCAGGACCTGTCAGGGTCTGCAGCCCCATTCAGTTTCTGGGGTTTCATTGCCATGCAGAGAGGCACACCCACACCTGGGGGGATAGTGGGACATTTACCAGTCCCCCCCTCCCCCCCCCCCGTATTTCCCTTCCCCCAAGCTGGAAAACAAATCAGGCCCCGGTGCTGGGCTGTCCCTTTGGACAGAGTCAGTCAGTCTCAGGTGAACTCGCGGCCTGACGCCCTCCAAGAGGCGATAACTTTGCAGGAGGAGGCCTGGTGCCCTATGGCAAAGGAGCCAACACCAAGCAACATTAACGCCAAAGTGAAAGGTTAAAGAGCAGATTGTGTGCGAGTCCCAGGAAGGGATCTCTGCTAAGCAGAGACCTCGGCTAATCCTCTAGCGGCCAGTACAGTGTGTCTGACTCCCCTATGTCTCAGGAGTGCCCCCGCAGCTCCACTCTGCCCCTGGCAAGGGAAGCCCTCAAGCAATGGGGCCTCCTTTGTTAAGGAAAAGCTCAGGGGCAGTACTGCCTAGCAGGCTGAGCTCAGGACAGGGAGCCAGGAGCTCCCAAGAGGCGGTCTTGGTTCACTGGCTCAGATATCCACGGAACTCCTGACGCATGCAGAGTCCAGGGCTGCACACCAGGCAAGTGACTGCATCTGCAAATGGCTGACTTGACACAAGCGTACGGCACTGCAGGCGTGTGCAATCACACGCTTAGATTCCTTAGGAACCTGGCTGGCTGCATGGCCTGGGGCAAGCCCTGCCACTGCTCTGCCTGAGCTCCTTTCTCCCCAGGACTGGGCTAGTCCTTAGTCAGCTCCCTCCCTTCCACATATGTAAGAAGTGCTTTCAACATGTACGGTGCTAGGGATTCCCACGCGGCCAGACAAGAGAAAAGGCCTTATTGTGCACAGAACACAGACACCAGCCATCCCCAGCACGCGTTTGCTCCGAGCAGGATTCCCACGTGGGAGCAAAGGGAGGGAGAGAGAAGGCTAATACAGCAGCTCTTCCCATCCCTATTCCACAGTGCCCTGGGTCCCCAGCCCAGCTTCTCCTGCCTCATCCCACTGGAAGCTCAGAACCCTGCACTGGGAACATCACTGTCTGGTGTCACAGGAACAACCAAGCAGGCAGGGGCTCCAGTGCGGGATGTGGCAGGAAAGCCTGGGCCAGCTGGGAGGGGCTAAGTCCCTCCCCAGACTGACAGGTCCGAGGGCAGAGAGACGGTAATGCAGCGTCCCTCCCCCGATGGGTTCCACAATTCCCACCCAGATGGCAGCGCACAACCCTAGGTGAGAGGGGAACTCCTCCCTTTGGGCTTCCTCCAGTCGTTACCCATCACCCGCTCTAGAGAGCGCTCGCACCAGCTGGCACTCCTGGCTGCCCCAGCTGCAGGACTCCACCGCAGACAGCAGGTCTCTGCCGTTCCTCTGCAGGTCACACTCTTTGCTGCCTTCCCTGAAACCCTCAGGCTTTTCCTGAGTGGATTTTGGGGGGTGGGAGCAAGGATATAAAGTCCCTTGTTTTTCCAGGCCAATGAGTCACTTGCTGTGATCAGCCGCAGAAAGCCAATCACGGGACAGCACCCATTAGAAAGCCTTTTGATTGAGCCAGCGTGAAAAGGGGACACGAACAATGGCTTAGCAGGCCTGTCTCAGCCAGCATGTCAACTCAGATGATAAAACGAGGCATCATCTCCCAGGGCACCAGCTCGATCTGCCATCGGGAAGCACTCACACAGCACTCTCTCCCTCACTTCAGTTGCTTAATTTGCTAAGTTATGCGATGCAAACCCCTCAGCCGCCACCCCAGAGACCCATAGCATGTACACAGCCCTTCCACCGGGCATCCCAGAGCTGGGCTCGGAACCCCATTCACAGATGGGGAAACAGAGGCCCAGGGAGCAGGTCCCAAGTCTTCCCTGCCTCCCACCTTCTGAAGCCATTTTCAGCTAGGCAAGGGGGTGAGTGGAGACTCCTGCTCTGGTGGCATTTTACGAAGGTGTAAAGGACAACACAAGGGGCAAGGCAGGGTCACCAAGGCACACGATTTACCCAGGGTGACTAACAGAGCCAGGAACAGAGCCCACCTCCTGCCTCCCAGACCAGTGCCCTGGCCAAACCACCTCCTTCATGAGGGGAACTTCACCACAGTACCAACAGAACAAAGCACTGGGTGAACGAACGTGGCCCACAGAGTTCTGCTCCACGTCCCATGGCTGCCCTGATGGGAAGAGCCCTGGGGCAAGGGGTGTCTATGTGCTGGGCAGCACATTGCTGGTGCTAAGTACATACATAATGATACAGGTGTGCTCTGCAGACTACAGGTCCTAGCATGCCATGCTCCATCTCCCTGGGCAGAGGCTACTTGCATTCCTGAGACTTGTGTCCAAGGTGCATATTAAATATGAGGCCAGCCAAAATTTGCTCCATTTCATGCTCATTGCCAGTGAAACGTGGCATGAATCTGGCCAACACGAAGACTCCCCAAGAGCCTTCTTTGTGACCCGCTCAGTCAGGACCCACCTCACTCCCGCACCGACAAGCCTGGCGCCTGTGGCTCCCAGCCTGCCAAAAGCCTGGCCCAGGAACACCCAGAAGGCTGAGACTCAGGCAGAGTCCCGAAGCTGGGCGGCTATGGGGACCAGTCACTGTTGCTGGCAAATAGAGACTATCAGCCAGGCAATCCAGGATTACCTTCCAGCAAGGCTAACCCAGCTGCTCCTCAGAGTGCAGGGAGAACAAACAACCAGATGAATGAGAACTCCTGAAATGCCAAAGGGGAGAAATCCAACCCAGCTCACGATTCCAGGTGCCATTTTGTGCCAGGTTAATCACCCATTGCCACTTGTGGGAGGCAGCAATCGGAGAAAGCACCAGGCCAGGCCATCGGTGCAAGACGCATACCAGTGCAGGTACACACTGGCATTAAAAACTGAAATGAAAATCTTTGTGCCAACACGCCCCGTACAACTGGCTCCCACTCGCTGGGCTTTGACTGTTCCCAGGGGCTATTCTGGATCAGAGCACCAGAGCAGAAATGCCATCGCTGTTTGGAAAGGAAGAACACACAGTGAGCTCTTTGGAACAGCGAGTTCCACGGGGCAGAGTGGCCTTGTGGGAGACGTGTTTGGAGAAAGGATCCTTAGCAATGAAGCTGCCTTTTAGCAAGAGACCTGCATTGTTAAGAGTCGCTGGGGCTGCGATTGCATCCAATTAAACTCAGCAAACAGCCCTGGGGAGCAGTGCGGATTGAGCAGCCGTATGCAATCATGTAATGAAAGGCTGTATCACAGGGATACTTACCCACCTTTGGAAAGCCCTATATAGCTATTATTATGAGTATAATAAAGGGCAGGGGCTAGAACCATGCAGTACAGAGTACAGCAGTCCAACCCACCACCCCCCAACCTCCCCAGCGTCCAAGTACAGTACGCAGGTATTTCTCTAGATCAGGGGTCGGCAACCTTTCAGAAGCGGTGTGCCGAGTACTCATTTATTCACTCTAATTTAAGGTTTTGCGTGACAGTAATACATTTTAACGTTTTTAGAAGGTCTCTTTCTATAAGCCTATAATATATAACTGAACTATTGTTGTATGTAAAGTAAATAAAGGTTTTTAAAATGTTTAAGAAGCTTAATTTAAAATTAAATTAAAATGCAGAGCCCCCCGGACCGGTGGCCAGGACCCGGGCAATGTGAGTGCCACTGAAAATCAGCTCGCGTGCCGAATAGGTTGCCTACCCCTGCTCTAGATGAAAATGCCTCCAATATAAAACCAAGGGAAGGAAATTGTTACTCCCAAGAACTCCATGTACACATGTGATCAGCTTCAGAAACCAAACAAGTCTCAAACATGTCAAATTAGAGAACACCAGCCCAAAATGTAACCACTAGCTCTTCAGACCGCCTGATGCAAAAGAGTCTCTTTCTTGCCCACCTGCAGCATCACAGCTAGGCAGCAACAAACCCAGGACACTAGGGGTCCGCACAGCAAGTGGTGCAGGCATCACTCTGTCCTGCTGCTCCACTCTTGAGGGCAGGCAGCAGATGGGAGTCCTCATGTCTCAAGAACTAACATGATGGGCTGGAGGATGGACAACTCAGCAGACCAACCAGGGAAGCAGCCAGTTCTAAGCTGGAGCCTTGCCTAAGTCTGCACTGCCCCTTTAAGACAGAGGTGCCCCAAATTCACCCAACCAAAGGCCACACTGAGAGCTTGCAAGGACTCTTAAGAGCTGCACCGGGTGGCATAAAATGGAGCAGATGCTCTTTAATACAGGGCAGCGTGGCCCCAGAGGGACAAGAAGCCCCAGCTTGCAATGCAGCCAGGCACCTCAGCTCAGGACCAGCATTGCATTCTGGGCCTCACATCCCCATTGGTTCATTCTTGTGAAGTGGCTAGAAAGTCTAAACTTATCTATAAATGCACATGATTGTTGCTCTGACTGAAGGGAAGAGAGCAGCAGCTCAGAGCAGGAAATTGCACGGCCCACCTCTGGGCCAACTTGGCTTGCAGCGTCCCCAAATCCTCACTGGAATGGTTTTAGTAAGAAAGGTACCAAATGGTAAATAAAGCCATCTGCTTCCTCAGAAGCTCAGCTTTTGGAAGTGAGTGAACAAATGTACACCTGACATGTGTGCCCACAGCGCTCACGCCTTGCGCACGCTGGGGATTCGTGACTGCACAGCTGAGCTTTGCACGTGCATGAGAAGGGCGCAAACACACATTTGAAAATGTAACAGTCCTTCCCTCTGAGCAGACAGCTGTATCACCAGTGCCAGCGGTCTGGAGAATGACTTCTGTACGGAGCAGCCTCCCTCCTCCTGCTCACAGAGTCAGAGATTCCAAGGCCAGAAGGGACCATTGGGACTGACCTCCCGTATAACACAGGAGATGGGAACCTCGCCCAGCAATTCCTGCATCCAGCCCACAACTTCCGTTTGAGCTACCATGATCAAAACCTTCCAGCAGAAACCATCTCGCCAGGTTTTGGTGGAATTATTGGTATTGTCTTTTTTTTTTTTTTTTTAAACGCATGAAGACAAAATACTAGAAAACATTAAATATCTAGAATGAAATCCAGACTCTACCACAGTCAGTGGGAGTTTTGCCACTGGCCTCAATGGGTATGTCTACACTGCAATTAAAACACCATGCCAGCTGACTCGGACTAAGGGTCTGTTTAACTGCAGTGTAGAAGTACAAGCTCAGACTGGAGCCTGAGTCCTGCGACCCTCCCACCTTGCAGGGTCCTACAGCCCAGGCTCCCGCCTGACCCCAAACATCTACACTGCAATTAAACAGCCCCTTAGCCAGAGCCCCACGAGCCCAAGTCAGCTGGCACAGGCGAGTTTTTAATTGCAGTGTAGACAGACCCAATGGAGCCAAGGTTTCACCTCTAGGGCATAACACACCCACGTGCAGCCAACCCCGAGCTTATAAAGGACAGATCTTGCCCAGCAAATTTGATTGGTTTAAAAATAAAAATGACAAACTGCTTGGAAGCAGCGAGGAAAGCAGGCATATTCAATCTGGATTTCAGTGGAGCATTCAATCTAGCATCTCATGAAACCTTTTATCACCAAATTAATTCAGACTGATTTCGCTATGAACGAGCACTGCCACGCAGACCGGGCTCAGGGACTCCGAGCAAATGGTGATATATCGAATTCGAGAGAGGCGTCCAGCGAGAGAGAATTAGACTGGTCCAAGAGCCTGGATTTTCTATATTAAGTCCTGGACCAGTGCCAAAATAGAACTGCTAGCCTGAGGGACCATTTAAGGACCAGAGTCTTGTGCAGTCCAGGGCTAGAAATGAAAACTCTCCGATTCCCAGTGGTGCCTAGTGTTCATTTCTAACCCCAGAAAGTCATGCTGTATTACAGCCTCAGCCACAATCATTCGGATCACCAGCCTGACTTTCCCACGCGCCACCTACTTCAATTCTGACCTGATTTTAGTGGCCACTGAGCACTGTTAGTTAGTATATCGGGTTGGCTCTCACGCTGTGCGCTACAAACTCATCCAGTTTCCAGCCAGGGGTAAGCACTGATCTGTAACTGCCGGGGCTACTGAGACTATCAGCATATAAAATCCAGATGGAAGGGGAGTGAATCGGGGGCTGAAGCAGGGTAATGCTGGTTTACTGAATGTTAACAATGTAAAACAACTTCAATCGCATCACAGCAGCTAGACTTCATTGTATGCCTCACTAGGACAAGCCAGAGAGGCTGTTTGCATCCCATGCAGCTGCTGACATGGGGAGCTCCTCCTCCCGATGCACACAATGGCCCCTGGAGGTGAAGTGCAGAAAAATCAGCAGATTTAGGAAACGGGCTGATTTTATTCCACCTAACTTCCCTTCAACAACCCCCCCCACCCCACACACACACACACACACACCCTCCAGCTCTGCCTCGGTAGCGATGAACAGGTGAATGCTGTACAGTTCCCACCTCTCAGCACTAGTGTGTCAGGCTTTCTGCAGACTCAGGCAGACAACATTGGCTTTACCTCTGGAAGGTTCACACCAAATCAAGGGCTCAAATCTTTGTGGGTTTTTTAATTCAGCAGAAAATGGCAGAAACTCTGTGCTTTAAAAAATACTCATGTTTACATATTTACCTCCAGGATGGCATCAACTGTACCAAGAAAATGTGGCCATCTCCTCATCAGAGCTCTAAAGAGCTGCCTGGACGAGACCCAGCCACGGAGTCCCAAGCCCTTCTTATTCAGGCTACCCTACCAGAGAGCACAGCTGACCCAGCAGATATGTTTGCACAAGGCAACCAAGGACCCTGCCTTGTCCTGGTCTTGAGCTCCAGGGTTGGTTCGGGGCAAGGAGGGAGCGGGAGGGGAAACAGACAGGCTGCACTTGGAATCAGCCTGTGTTCCTGATGCTAACAAATCCATCGGCCATTCTGCAACCACAGCAGCAAGGCCACATGATTCCAAGTTGTGGCTCTGCATGTTACATGGATGGCTCATTCCCTTCGCGGCAAACTGTTCCTCTAAACCAGTGGTTCTCAACCCGCAGCTCAATCAGCACACAGCGGCGACCCATGTGACATCCCCAGGGCCCATACAGGTAGTGTGTGTGTATATTTATATTTATATATTTATATAGTGGATGCGGCCCACATAACACGGAGAGCTGCTTATGCAGCCCACAATGGTAAACAGGTTGAGAACCACTGCTCTAAACCATAATAAATGGATTAGAATTAGAGGCCAGAAAAATGCTGACAAATTGGAGAGAGTTCAGAGAAAAGCCACACAAGTCTCCCTGGGGCTGGAGGAATTGATTCCCATGAATGGAGGAGTTCACTGGGTGCAGCACAGCTTGGCTAAGTGCCAATGATGGGGGCGGGGAACATGCTGACCACCTCCAGTTAGTGAAGGTTGCCCACGCCCTGGAGGGAGAGCAGTTATTTGCAGTGACACAACAGGCTTCTAATAAGGAGCTATGGGGAGGCATTACAAATGGGAGGTTTTAGCCTGAATGTAAGGAACGACTTCCCAATGAGGAGATGGTCAAAGGTGGTCAAAGGGAGGGCCGGGCAAACCCAGACCGGGCAGACTGTGCACAGAGCCAAGCCAGACATTCCTGCAGAGCTGAAGTGTTCACTTGAACAGCAGTCTGCAAAGGCAAATGGTGCTTGCCGCTTTTTTTCATGTGTGTGTTTTAGGAGAGGCCAGGGGATAAGCACAGCACAGCCCTAAAATAAGAAGGGAAACAAAACTAAAAAAACCAAACCAACCAAAAATAGAGGCTGGGAGAATGGCAGGGAACAACAGCTGGAAGAGATCCTTCAAAAATTGAGACTTCGGGTCAAGTATCACCAACACAAAGTGCCATAAACTAGGACAAGTGAGATGCAGCTGGAAAATAGGAGGGCAAAGAGGGAATCAATCGGAAGAGCAGATAAGCAGAGACATGAATACAAATGACAAGCATATCAGAAGCAGGAAGCCTGAGTCAGCGGGACCTCAGGCACCCATCCAGGAGGGCGAGGACAATAAAAAGAAGCTAAATGACTCCTTTGCCTCAGTATTCACCTCAACACATATTGGGTAGATACCTCCCCCAAAACTACTCTTCAGGTAACTAATGTGAAGTACCATCAGCTGTCAAGAGGTGCTGGAACAAGATAACTAGAGAGCAAGAAGTCTCCCAGCCCAACACACCCAAGCGTTCTAGAGAAACTTATGACTGAAGTAGCTAAGCTACCCAAAGAAGTAGGAACTCTATCAGTAAAGTCGCTTGTCTTTGGAAAAAGTGCTGGGGTGAACCCGGGAAGTCCCTGGAGCCTCATTTAAAACACCTAAGGGACCAAGATCCAAAGGGAAAATGAGCTCTGTTTCTGCAGAGGAAAATCCAACCTGCTAGAATTCTTGTGGGAGTCAGCCAAAAAGGTGGCTAAAGGAGAACCAGACGACATACTACTTAGACCTCCAATACGCCTTACAGAGAATCCCTCACAAGAGACAATTCAGGAAATTAAGGCCTGAAAAGTTAGGTCGACCCAGATACATTGCTCAGAGGTGTGAAAAATCCACACCCCTGAGTGAAGTAGATAAGCCGACCTAACTCCGGGTGTAGAAAGTGCTAGGTCGACCTAGCTACCCCCTCTTGGGGAGGGGGATTACCTACCCCAATGAGAGAACCCCTCCTGTCAGCACAGGGCGTGTCCACAATGAAACACTACAGAGGCACAGCTGGGCTGTGATAGCATAGACAAGCCCAGAGGAGCCATGGGATGAAGCTAAAGTTCGGTCATGAATTAGAAATTGGTTAAGAGAAAAAAACAGAAACCAACTGTTCATTTTTAGACTGGAAGGAGGTTAACAGTGGTCCCCACAATCTGTCCTCTAATCGATGTAGATTATATGCAAACAGAGTTGAATGGCGAGGTGGCAAAATTTGCAGATTACATAAATAATTGTGTGTCAACAGTAGAGAAGAGATTGGGAGGAAATTCAGAAAGCCCTAAAAACTGAAAAATACAACGGCAGATGAAACTCAAGGTGCAAGGTGATAGCAGGGAGAGCTGCATGATCATCTCCAGGGATGGGCTGCACATTAATTACCACCACTTAGGAAAAGTCCCTTGGCATCACTTTGGGCAGCTCAATGAACAAACGAGATATCTGAGAAAGGGTTAGGGACCACACTGGACATACTATAGCCTTCTATAAAAGCAATGCTGCAGCCTTGCTGTATCTACTGCATTCCAGTTCTGGTCACCCTGTCTCAGGAAGGAGCACAAGTAGCAAAGGTCCAGAGACCAGCAACAAAACTGATGACAGGCATAGAAAGACTTAGGTTCCAACCCTGCAAACACTTACGCATGTGCATGACTTTACTCTTGTGAGTAGACCCACCGCATGAAATCCCGGCTCCGCGGAAGTCAACAGGATTTTGACCATTGAATTTAATGGAACTACTCACACAAGTGGTTATACACATGCTTAGGTATTTGCAAGTACGGAGCAAACTTAAAACTGGTAAAAGGAATTTTTTTATACAATGCATAATTAATGTGAGAGACTTGCTGGCACAAAATATTGAGACAGAGAGCTTAGTAGGAGTCAAAAGACATCAGATGGTTGTATGGATAAGAAGAATATCACCTGCTGTTATGCTAGTTAGGATGAAAATATGTAAAGGATATCAAACCTCCTGCTTCAAGGCACGAGCTAACGACACCTCTACCTCCATATAACGCTGTCCTCAGGAGCCAAAAAATCTTACCGCGTTATAGGTGAAACCGCGTTATATTGAACTTGCTTTGATCCACCGGAGTGTGCAGCCCCCCCCCCGGAGCACTGCTTTACTGCGTTATATCCGAATTCGTGTTATATCGGGTCGCGTGATATCGAGGTAGCGGTGTATTACCTGCCTGGAATTAGGGAAAAAACTCTCATGAGCCTGTTACGATATAATTTATTACTATTGATTACAGTAGGATGCAGAGCCTCCAGGCAGGACTGAGGCCCAGTCTCACTGGATGCTGGACAACATACAATAGAAGACAGTCCTTGCACTAAGGAGCTTGCAGTCTAAATAAGGATAAGACACAATGGGGAGGGGGGAAGGGAGAGAAAACAAGAGATGGCGACAATAATAGGAGCAGAAGCTTGTGTATATGTTTAGCTAAGTGTGCACTATGTCCATTCACACTTTTCTCCCAAAGCTTCTGGTACCAGCCCCAGTCAGAGCTGGGTCCTAGGCTAGAAGCCCCACAGATCTGAAGCAGGATGGCAGTGCTGTGTTGCTGTGATCTCTCCTTGTAAAATGGGGATTACTAGCCAGGAATGACAAGGCGACATTTCCTCTGAGATTAAAGAACAAAAGCAGCAGCTTTCAATTAGTGCCAGAGGAGGGGATCACGCTATAACTTACCAGAGAAAATGAGATGGGGATTTCCACTGGGAATTAGTAAGAAGGAAGCTGCTGAGGCTTCCAGACCCCATGCCATGCTGTATCCCAAACTCCTGGGGCCCCTGACCCAGCAGACACAGCTGACCTCCAGCCCCAGCGCAGCATCCTACTCTGCTGAAACAGGCCTGAGCTCTGGGTCCCTGCACAGCACAAGGGGACGGCAGGTCGCCTCCACCAGCCGGAGGCTGGGATAAGATCGGCTACAAAGCACAGGCTCAAACGAAAACTCAGAATCCTCAGCCCTACCCAAAGGGTGCAACGATTGATGTATTTCAACAAGTCAGTCTGAGCTGTGGCAGCCAACCAGCGGCAGCAGTGAGTGAAGCCAGCTGTCACCTGGGGGCTGCACAGACAGGTGAGCCAAGAGTAACCACCCAGGGATTGTGCCCCAGAATCCCCGAGGCTGCCTGAGTGGGTGAATGAAGCCTGGCATACCGCAGAGGGCACAAGCTTTCAATGCCAACACAAGCCAGGCTGCTAGCCAACTGCCATTGCTCCAGGAAGGACCTGTAGTCATCTGCCCACAGAGCAAATGGTGGGGCACAGCAGTGTGCTGCAGGAGAATGGCTGTTATTTATGCTGGTGGTTCTGAGACATACCTGGAAGAGTGATGATAAGGGAGATCAGCCCTTATCCCTGCCCTCTCCTCTGCCTGCTCTCATTCTCTCCCCAGCTCCTCCCCAGACTGATCAGTTCTGGGCTCCTCACAAGTCTGGGGCCAAATCCTGGCTCCAGGGAAGTCAAGGCACAATTTGCCATTGACTTCAATGGGGCAGGATTTCCCCCCAGGATCTAAGGCCAAGATTTTCAGAAGAGATAAGGGCCTCAAAGGGTCCTGAGTCTCAAAGTGCTGAGCACCCAACCTCTGAAAATCAGGCCCCTTTAAACCCGCTCAAGTTGGGACCTCAAAATCCCTAATTGCTCTTGAAAATCTTGGCCAGATCCTCCAGAGTGTTCCCCTTTTCTGCCCCTAAATAGCTATGGCAACATATTGGTTTTCGCAATACAAAAGCAATAGATTGGTGCCAGGTTGGCACCATTCATTTCAGCCCTGTAATACAAGATGGGGCAGGTTGGGGAGGTGGAGGGGGGAGAATGGTATGATGTAACCTAGCCACATCTCTGCTGGGATTGTTGTTCAGGTGCGGTATGTATTCCTGTGCTGTGAAAACACAATAAGTATTTTTGAAAACCAGTAGCTATTCTGATCTAGCTCTGGAAACCAGAGACAGTCTGTAAACCCAGGCTCCTCCTCCACTGTGCTGGGCAAATAACCAGATACAGCACATCTGTTTTACACTGATGTGCAATAATGAAAGGCTGGACTGTGCCTTCTGCACACAGCAACCTGGAAGAAGAGATTCTCAAGTGCTGCAACACCCCACTCCCCACTGCATCTTGCCAGCAGATAGCAGACAGCTCAGCAGAGATTAAAATGTGTTAAGGGGAAAAAAAACAAACAATTCACAGCTTTACGCTTGCCCCCATAAATTAACAGCCAAACAGCTGAGAGCTTTGATCAATGCTAACTCAAACATGCAACATTTCAAAAATAAAAAGGGGCCGCAAAGTCTCTTTCCTCACACTCTGCATTCAGATCACACACAACTAGCAGGATATTCCACAAAGCACTGGCTACAGAGAGCACTGATGACTCGGGTAGCCACATGCACCCAGCGTTCTACAGCAGAGCAGCAGGCACTCTCCTCTGCAGGATGGCAAGCGAGTGGCCTGCAGAGGTGACAGGTCCCAGAAAGCAACCCTCCACCTTGATCCGAGCAGAGACATGCTGGGACCTATAGTCTCCTGGGGCCACAAGGCCATGTTTTAAGATGGGAGCAGTAGCAATCTGATCACATTAACGAAAACTAGCAGCAGCCTTGGGGGTCCTGTCATGTTGCCAACAAAGCCTGGGCACCTCTGCAGGAGAGGGGCATATTGGCAGGAGCTCATCAACACATTTTGTTGGCATCTCCTGTTCCCTCCTGGCCCGTTCTGTTAGGTGAGAACACAAAACAACATCAACCAGAGCCCAGCACGAACTGTTCACATACAAAAAAAAGGGCAGCGCAAGACAATACAAACCAACTGGGGAAGGTTATTGGTGGGGGGAGGGGGCGCTAACAAGCCTAATTCTGGGATGAGCAGAGTCAGGTTTAGAGCCCTGGGCTGTAGCAGGTCTCAGTCCATCTGTTAATGTTTGTAGCATGACCCTTTTCTGTCTGAACAGGGATTGGTCTGAAGGCTTTGCCCTCCCCTCATTCCAAACTAGATCTCCAGTCCCCATTCTTTGTCTTCACATCCCTCCGCAGCTGCTGCCGTATCACATCTCACATTTTCCATTTTGCTGAGCAGGGATTTGGGGGTCCTGCTCACCACACTGCTGGGTGACAACGAGGCAGCTGGTGGGGCTCTTAAAGGCACAGCTCCTCCAGTCGAAGAGCTCACAATCTGAACATGAATTCTGCTGTCTCGTAGGGGAAATGCTTTTAATAGAATCCCGATGGCGGAGGAGGGTCAGGGCAGGTGCACACAACAGAGCTCCCACACATATCTACAGTAGAAGCCAGAGGGGAGCAGACCTCTCCCTCCAATACTCCTGATCAGAGAGAGGAAGAGGTATCAGCAGTCAGGTTTAGAGGTTTCAGTGACTAGCTTCTGTCCAATTGTACAAATCGCACTGCACTTCTGGGATAATACAGCACAGGCCGGGACGCGCACACCTTCAAACAGGGTCATTTTAAAGACCTTGTACATGTTCCTGCTCCTCCCCCATACAAGATACGAATTATTATCTATCCAGTCACAAGCACAGAGCTGAGCAGAACTGATGTGTTTGTGCAAAACCAAACCTTAGTGGCACTTTGCTTCTGGATCTCGCTTTAGCCAAACCCTGACCGTTTGGAGGTGGTTGGGAATCTAAGTGATTCTGGTTTTAGCCCATCTTACTAAAGATCTTACTAAACATCCCAGAGCCAGCAGCTTCGGTGCAGCAGAGATCCCTTCCAGCGCTGCCAATATTTTAGCAAGGAACTCCCACAAAAATCTGCCCTCTTAGTCTTTGAAAAACCCTGTGTCCCAAGGATGCATGTGCAGCAGAGAGGAAAGGGTGAGGGGTGGAATTGGTTTATTTGTTTGCCATTTAAACAGGCACTTTTTATAATCCTAGCCAAGGAGGGAGGCAACACCAAGTGGCTAACTTATATGAAGCTGCACTTTGCTGGAAGTGTTTATACGTTGATGCTCATAAATATACTGTGCATAATGCTAGCATCGACCTGCTCTACTTGGGCAGTCAGAAATGGGGCAAGGGAGGGCCTCCTCCTCAGGAATCTTTCTTTAATACCTGCTTTTAGTGGAAACTCACAGCATGCCGAAGACAAAGCATTTGGACTTCAGTATTTTCATGAGGCCTAGAAAATAAGTGATTTATCAATAACCAAGAAGGATGAACTTGAGTCAGGAGAACCTCCAACCCTAAGCTCTAGCTCAACCAGCCATTGTAGGCTAGCTGCAAGAACCACTGGGAGAGACTCTTTGGACTGTCTTACACAGAAACTCAGACTCACTCGATGATCCTAATGACCCTTTCTGGCCTTAAAACCTAGCAGTCTAGGAACACTTCTTTCAACTTGGAGCCAATTTTATCAAGTGGCTCCCAGGGTTGCGCTCTACCACATCATTATTCACGTACCCCCATGCAAAAAGCTGGGCAGAATTCACGCAGCAACTTGCTTTCTTTTGCAGTGCACAGGAGGGCATGTCTCTTCTGTGGTTTCTGACCAGCTGGAGCACAGTGTACTACTCCGCAGCCCCAGGTTGAGTGTTCAGGAAAGGAACCTGAAATAAGCTGCTTATAACTGGATACACAAGTCAGAAAGGTGTGATCAGAACTACTGACACCCTGCCACACTCCACGTGTAGTGCTGTAGCAGAGCATCACTCATCCACTGGGGAGCTCTTCCCTAACGTCAGGAAATATTGCTGTACTATTATACAGCCTACTATGTATTCAGCTACAGAAATGCAGGAATCGTACTATACACGAGGGCTTGAAAAAATCCACCCACCAGTCCCAAGATGGAAGTTCTGCTTGATGAGTGCCTAACTTAACAACTTCTTCAGAATTTCAGCTCTCCCATTTTAAACAAAAAAGTGTCTCGCTCCCATGGTTGCAAAGCAAACCTTCCAAACGTGACCCACCTGAAATCAACATGGCGCTGACTTCCTGAGTCTGCAGACAGCAATGCCTCTGCAGAATTAGATCAGTCTCACTCTACTGCACTTTGGAAAGGTATGAGCAGCAGCATAGCTGGGCTCTAGAGTATGAATATGAAAGATGAAGTCTCCAGCCGGGAGAAATTCACCCCAGTAGAAACCCAGCCTCTCTTCCTTCCCAGCAGCAGGGATGGCAAAGGGGATAGGGTGCTGTAACTGTCACCCTGGCATTGCCATGGGCCTCAAGTTGAATCCCCATCTCTCATTTTATAACCAGTAGGATTGAATCCTTCTGCCAGCGTCTAGTAAGATGTGTAACCGTGCTACATATGCACATTGTCACCAGAAAGTTGTCACAGGGATGTGTAATTATTTAAGCCGGATAGACAGAATAGTTTTCAAATGCATTCCTGGGAAACTGGAGGGTTCTCATCTGTATTTTCCAACTGACAGTAAATCAAAGCCCTAAAGCTCCTCCTACTAATCCTGGTAGGAGTTTGGGCTCCAGCTGTGAACAAGAGCTTTGCTAATGGACAAAAGGCCACGGGAAGCATCCCCAAGTGTGTTACTTCTGCACAGTGCTCATCTCAGAGCTGAAATCCCAACACACTTGCAATCTTTTGGCCTCTGCATCTGAGAACTGCCCTGTCTTCCAACCTGAGTCCTCAGCAACAGCAGGTGCCAAGGCATAAAAATCATCTTTCTGAACCCACTCCTGCTGTGACATGGCTCTCCAGATTACAGAGATGACTACAACACCACATCGCTTAGGCACATTTGGGGGGTGGAAGGTACCTGCAGCCCACCTAGCCCCATTTTCCTGTACTTTTCTTTAAAGTACAGTCACAGCTACAGATTTTCCTGTACTCTCCAGCAATACTCAACCTGTGCATCACAGAGAACTTTGCTCATTGTCCCAGCCTGGATTCAGACCAGCTCCCTACAGGTAAAAGCCCCTTTATCCCATTCCCAATCACCAAGCCCTCCGTCCTGTTTCACGTGTTAATGAATTAGATAGCAAAGCCACAGGCCTGGAAAATGGCCCCGAGGCACACGCGGGCGCCATGCTGACAGCACACATGAGAAAGAACTAATGGAAAAGTAAATGATTTGGAAAATCTGTTCCCCAAAATGAGGCCAACAGCATCACACACGTGCTAGGTGAACCAGTCATTGTGTTTCACAGTGGCAATGGGTGCATGCAAGTACTGCAAGAGCATCACACTTGCTTTGCTCTGCTCCTGCGAGCAGACAGGCATGGCAGAGCGGCAGCATGAGCCAGAACACCTGGCAGACCTTATTCCATACTGACCAGCCCCAACCCCATTTCTACATCAGCTGTTAAGCGTTACACCTCCACCACACAGGCAAGGGGGCAGAGCCACATCTGGTTAAGGATGGTGATCCTTTTCCAGAGCTGAGAAATTTCCCAAGTCACAGGTCTAATGAGCTTTGAGCAGAGTTTTTAACATGTCATTGTTTGTTTCTAAGGTCTAGGAAATGTTGTTACATTGCCATGACAACTTTGAATATCTGCAGCAGTTCTGTATCAGAATACTGAAAGGGGCCTGTCTGCCTGAACCCCTGACTTCCTGCCAATGTGCTTTAAAAATAAAAAATAAAAAAAGCCACCCTACTACTTTATTTGGCTTTGCATGAACTGAGTCTAAACCAGTAATCTACAGCTTTTAAACCAGGCTGGAGGGCAAAGTGCACCTCTGTAAATGGGGCAAGGCCAGAGACAATGCTTATAGTGAGCAGTAAGGCAGGGAGACAGTATGGGGCTAGTGAACCAGCCCCGGAGCCTGTCCCCCAGGCCAGCGCCCCACAGCGATCTGCTGCTCCCTCTAGCAGCTAAACCTAGCAGCCTCTTTATGGACTTTCCTACAGCACCGAGCTCCAGGCAACCCCTGAGCCGGTCGTCTACAGCCACCGAGCCGTGCCCGCTGCTCTCAGACCAGCCTCCTCCTGGAGCACGAGCCCGCTGCTCGGCAGGGGGCCTGGACACAGCCCAGCCCGGCCGCCCTCCGAGCCAGGGCCGCGGCTGACAAACGATGAACCTGACATCACCCAAACACAAACCTAACGGCTCCGCGGCCGTGCCCCGCCCCGGCACAGCTGGCCTATGGGGGCGGGAGGAGCGAGAGTCCGGGGCACAACACAGCTGGAGCCCGAGTGACACCCACCCTCCCCGGCACCTAACAGCCCTCGACGTGGTGGGTCCTCCTGCCCCGGCCAGTGACCCACAACCCCCGCCCGCCCCCGATCCCGCTCCAGCAACTCCCTGCGCCAGGTCCTCTCCGAGCCCTGCCACGCCCCATGGCCCTGCGTGCCCCCAGGCCCCTGCCCCGCGCCCGGCCTGCCCCGCACCTTGAGATAGTCGTTCTCGGAGCGCAGCTCCTCCATCTCCCGCGCCAGGCCCTCCTGCCCCGCGTCCAGCAGCTCCTCGGTGAGGTCGGAGAAGGCCAGCGAGGTGCTGAGCTGCAGGCGGCTGCTGGCCATGGAGGCAGCGGAGGGCTCGTCGGGCGGCGGCGAGATGCCCTGGCCGGAGAGCAGGGCCGGGGCGCTGCCCGGGGACTCGGGGTCGCTGCCGCTGAGCCCCAGCTCCAGCGAGAGCAGCTTGGCCTCCTCCGAGGCGCTGCAGTCCGAGCCCTCCGAGCTGCTGTCCGTCAGGCTCAGGGGGGGCGGCGGCTCCTCCCCGGCTGGCCCCCGGCACCGCCCCTTCGCCTTGGCCCCGGCCCGGCCCGGAGCCCCCTTCCCGGAGCCCCGGCCCCCGGCGGGCTGCGGCTGCTTCCCCTTCTTCTCGGGCCGCCCGTCTTTGCCCCCGCCCGGCCGCCGCGAGTGCCCGGGCCCCGCGCCCTGCTTCCCGCAGAGCGAGGCCGGCGAGCCGGGGTGGCTGCCGCGCCGGCTCTTGGCCAGGGACCAGCCGGGCACATCCTTGGGTCTGGCCGGGGACGGCGCCCGCTGCAGCTTCTTCTTCTCGGGCGGCGGCGCTGGGGCCGGGCTGACGGGCTGGCTCGGCTCCGCCTCGGCCGCTTCCATGCCGGCTGCGCGCTGCTCACCGGCCCGGGAGCCTCGAGCCGAAGGCGCGCATCCCTCTGGGCGCGCCGGGGATCGCAGCGCCGGCCCGGGAGCTCCGCGGCTCGCTCCGGGAGCTGCGGCGCGCCCCGCTAGCCGGGCGCCCTGGCCGGGAGCTCGGGATCGGCGCGCTGGTCCCTGCTGCGCCCGGGAAGTGGCTGCGTGCTGGGCTGTAATCAGCGCCCGGTGGCCCTAAGCGCGTCCCTCTGCCACGCCACGGGGATGCCTCCTGAGCCGGCAGCAGCGCTGCTCCGTCTGGGTGTCTCCGCCCAGCAGCCGCCGAGACGGTGACGCGCACGGTCTGGGAACAAAAGGCGGAGACGGGCGCCAGAGGGGCGGTGGGATCCTCAAGGCAACAGCGACCCCTTTTCTGGCTGGGCTGCGAGGGGGAATTTCCTCCCGGCACAGTCAGAGCCGCGCGCGTTGTGCGGGCAGGACGGTAGCTCGGGGGCTGGGGAGCAGCCTCCCTCTACTGGCCTCAGCAGCAGCCAGGAAGAAAATTAGGGCTCCCTGCAAAGTACCATAGGGGCTGGGACCTTTCAGACACCCCAAGGAAAAGCATCTTAGAGCCCCATTTGTCTTGTGGCTCCACCACCCCATCCTTCCTGCTCAGCCGCCCCAACCTCCCACGGTGGGCCGGGCCAGTCTGTAGTCCACTTTGGTGCCATAGTCTGCCTGGGATATCAGCTGGCAGCTCCTTCATGGAGCCAAGAGCAGGGGCATGTACCTGGCACGGTTCACCCCGTACCTGCCCCTTCTGCAGTGTGAGGGAGACCCTGGTGCACGTCTACCTGGAGTTTACCAGACCAGCCCCTTTTCCAGCTCCTCCAGAACCTTCTCCTCAGGTTCTGGTTGCACTTTTCCCCGCACCTCCTGATCTACGCTCACCCCGTTCATGGCCCCACAAAGTCACGAGACCTCCTCATCAACCTCCTGGCACTGGCCAAGGCGGCCATCCACCATACCAGGAGGAGGAAGGTGCTCTGCGACTGTGGGGCCTATTTCCGCTCCTCCCTCAGATCACGTATCTGGGCAGAGTTCCTCTGGGCTGCATCCACTGGTCCCTGGAAGCCTTCAAGGAGCAGTGGGCGCTGTCCGGGATTCTCTGCTTGGTGTTCCCTTCCGGCTCCCTACTTTTGACCCTATGACCCTCACTGTTGTCCCCTGACTTCAGTTGAGAATTGGGTTCAGTGGCTCCTCCCCTTAGGCTTGAGAGGGGCCTTTAGAGCAGGATGGGCTTGCACTCACCCTTCCCCAGATCTTCAGTAGGTGCCCTAACTTCCCACCCCATGTAAGTGCTTTGTGAAATGCTTATTGTCAGCTGTGGTGCAATTCTTTTTGTGATACTGACCATATCACCACTAAAGTCTGTTCTTCAGTCTCTCTAAGAGAAACACTGTCTTTGATGTAGCTGCTGCTATACAAGTTATACCCACATCGCAAACATTTACAAAACATCATAAACATGGTAGGACTCGGGGCATGTGAGGGGCCTGCAGAAATACAGCAAAGAAGACACAAAGGAGTAAAGACCCTTCCTATAAAGCTGGGGTCTCAAACACGTGGCCCGCGGAGTTATTTCCTGCGGCCTGCCATAGGCGCCGACTCCGTGGGTGCTCCGGGGCTGAAGCACCCACAGGGAAAAAGTAGTGGGTGCTCTGCACCCACCAGCAGCCAAGCTCNCCCCCCCCCCCCCCCCCCCCCCCCCGAGTGCACCATGTCCCCGCTCCTCCACCTACCTCCCAGTGCTTCCCGCCACCAAACAGCTGTTTGCACACTCGGAGGCGGGGAGGGGGGGGAATGTGGCGCGCTCAGGGGAGGAGGTGGGCCGGGGCGGGGATTTGGGGAAGGGGTTGGAATAGGGGCAGGGAGTGGGTGTGTTTTGTTGTTTGAGTGAGGTGGTTTGGCATTCTGCTTTGGCTGCTGGCTGCTGAAGGTGGAAGGTTTGCAGCGCTGCAGGATGAGCAATTTTGGATGGGAAGTTCTCTTCAGGGTGGGGGTTGGATGGTTTTGTTTACTTGAATCAGATCAAGTGCCTCTATCCCCCACGCTCTCAGGACAGCACCTCCTGCCTCCTGTTACAAGACATGTGCTCACATGCTGCACATGCTCCCTGCCTACAAACTGCAGCTGGCTGCTGCCTGCCCCTTCAGCATTTTCATTCTTTTGTGTACATGAACTAGGAGGCTCTTCCCCCACCGGATCGGTTACAACAGAACATCACCTTGTGGAAGCTAGTGTCCTCTTTGCCTTTAACCCCAGCCCAGGTGCTCAGAGCTGGGGGAGTCTCAAGGACTGCATCCTGCACATGTTGCCATACCTCTGGCCCCAGAGCCCTAGACTACCTTTAAATCAACAGACAGGAGTCACAAGAGACTTGACCATCAGAGCCTTAGCTGAGACCAGCAAACTCATATCATGTAACATCAGTTTGGCTTTAAATCCTAGATCAGGGGTCGGCAACCTCTGGCACGCGGCTCGCCAGGATAAGCACCCTGGCGGGCCGGGCCAGTTTGTTTACCTGCTGCGTCGGCAGGTTCGGCCAATCGCGGCTCCCACTGGCCGCGGTTCGCCGTCCCAGGCAATGGGGGCAGCGGGAAGCGGCGCGGGCGAGGGATGTGCTGGCCACANTGCCCCTTCAGCATTTTCATTCTTTTGTGTACATGAACTAGGAGGCTCTTCCCCCACCGGATCGGTTACAACAGAACATCACCTTGTGGAAGCTAGTGTCCTCTTTGCCTTTAACCCCAGCCCAGGTGCTCAGAGTGGGGGAGTCTCAAGGACCGCATCCTGAACATGTTGCCATACCTCTGGCCCCAGAGCCCTAGACTACCTTTAAATCAACAGACAGGAGTCACAAGAGACTTGACCATCAGAGCCTTAGCTGAGACCAGCAAACTCATATCATGTAACATCAGTTTGGCTTTAAATCCTAGATCAGGGGTCGGCAACCTCTGGCACGCGGCTCGCCAGGATAAGCACCCTGGCGGGCCGGGCCAGTTTGTTTACCTGCTGCGTCGGCAGGTTCGGCCAATCGCGGCTCCCACTGGCCGCGGTTCGCCGTCCCAGGCCAATGGGGGCAGCGGGAAGCGGCGCGGGCGAGGGATGTGCTGGCCACAGCTTCCCGTCACCCCCGTTGGCCCGGAGCGGCGAACCGCGGCCAGTGGGAGCCGCAATCGGCCAAACCTGCCGACGCGGCAGGTAAACAAACTGGCCCGGCCCGCCAGGGTGCTTACCCTGGCGAGCCGCGTGCCAGAGGTTGCCGACCCCTGTCCTAGATTCAGGAGGTGAGAGCCAAGTGTCTTGCCCAGGCTCTCCATTTTCCCTTTCAGATCAAATCCTTCTTGGTGCCTCCAGAGTAGCTGACGGGGCAAGCGAGCCATGATATGTTCAACAGGACCCCACAGGTCTCATTTAGCTGTAGTTGTTCATTTTTTACTATACTTTTGTATCGTTGTATGAAAAGGTTTCAGTGATGCGGCCCTCAGGCCAATGTACTAGTCCTCATATGGCCCTCGTGGTAATTTGAGTTTGAGACCCCTGCTATAAAGCCTCCAAAGCACTTTCATGAACAACTCTCTGAGCCCTCACTTAAACCTTTCCCCACGCCTGGAGCCCCTCCAACATCTTGCTAATCATCATGGAAATCTGTTCACTGGGAGGATGGGGAAATCCATTTTGAGCCCTTTACCTTAATATGAACCTCACATTCACCTAATGCATGCACAGCCTTCTGGTGGCTGGGCTCTGGCGGGTCTTTGGCTCAGTGGGAGAATTGTCCTTAGGAAAAATGTCAATACGTTGATAACTAGGGGATAGCCTGGGGGAGGGGGATGGTTTCAGAGCCTCAGGCCCTGATCTTATAGATTCATAGACTTTAAGGTCAGAAGGTACCATGATGATCGTCTAGTCTGACCTCCTGCACAACGCAGGCCACAGAATCTCACTCACCCACTCCTGTAATAAACGCCTAACCTATGTCTGAGCTATTGAAGTTTAAATCACGGTTTAAAGACTTCAAGGTGCAGAGAATCCTCCAGCAAGTGACCCGTGCCCCACGCTGCAGAGGAAGGTGAAAAATCCCCCAGGGCCTCTGCCAATCTGCCCTGGAGGAAAATTCCTTCCTGACCCCAAATATGGCGATAAATAAACCCTGAGCATGTGAGCAAGACTCACCAGCCAGACACCCAGGAAAGAATTCTCTGTAGTAACTCAGATCCCACCCCATCTAACACCCCATCACAGGCCATTGGGCATATTTACCACTAATAGTCAAAGATCAATTAATTGCCAAAATTAGGCTATCCCATCATACCAGCCCCTCCATAAACTTATCAAGCTTAGTCTTGAAGTCAGATATGTCTTTTGCCCCCACTGCTCCCCTTGGAAGGCTGTTCCAGAACTTCACTCCTCTGATGGTTAGAAACCTTCGTCTAATTTCAAGTCTAAACTTCCTGATGGCCAGTTTATATCCATTTGTTCTTGTGTCCACATTGGTACTGAGCTTAAATAATTCCTCTCCCTCCCTGGTATTTATCCCTCTGATATATTTATAGAGGGCAATCGTATCTCCCCTCAGCCTTCTTTTGGTTAGGCTAAACAAGCCAAGCTCTTTGAGTCTCCTTTCATAAGACAGGTTTTCCATTATACCCCGTCATAAATCCCAAATTGTTATTTAAAATGTTCAGATTAATCCAAAAAGGGGAGCGTACTATGGGACCATAAACTTTGTCTCACATGGTTCATACACACACTGTACTTACAGCCATGTTTTTGAACGCAGCCTCTAAAATTGCTCTTGCAAAGGGGTGTGTGTACAGAAACTCAGATTTGGATGTGCAAACTACATTTGCATGTATGCTGTTAGTAGGCCTCTAAGTGTCCAGAGTGCATGCACAGACCCAGCTTTATACACACAAATCCACATTTTCTGTGTGCAGAAAAATGGCAGGCACCACTCAGAGTCTGCTTTGGAAAATGCCTTGTTGAAAAGGTCCCTGTAGCCTGAGCTCAGCAATGTGGCATGAGGGAGGCCACAATATGTGGCCCATCTAACTGCAGGGTGAAGGCAAAGCTGTCTAGCTAGTGTCATTTATACAGAACTTTGCACCATAGCCTTTAAGCACTGATTAGCTTCAGGTTTGTAGTGCCAGAGAACACAGCGTCCAAGCTATTCCTTTTCCTCTCTGGAGGAAAATACAAATCCAGGTAAGTACTCTAGCAAGCTGCATTCATCTTTAATTTTAAATAGAGGTCTATGCACAATAGAGTTGGTTCCTAGATTCCTGGCAAGTCACCAATGTGGCCTCCTCACAGACATAATGTTCGGGGACCCCTACTTTACAGTACCCCAGACTTTATTGTCACCCAGAAGTACAATAAAAGCCATCTCCACACTCCTCCTCTGCTTTCTTTAGTGCCAAAGGCTGCTGCTAAGACTCTCACGAATGGAGCAGTCACTCTGGACCATCCCTGGTCATATCCAGAATGAGAGAGGGAGGGCCATGAGAGCCTCCCCTGCAGCCTCAGGTGACAGGACTCCACCTAGGAAGCTGCCATGGTCGACATGACTGTGCCTCATGGTCTTCATAAAGCAGCTTTGCATCAAGCTGAGCCCAAGGAAAACCATCATTTCATGACAAGTCCAGGAGACCCTCGTTCAAAGATTAGTTCAAAGCCTGCAATAATACCTTCAAAGAGCCACTGAGCCCGCTGCAGGCTTATGGCAAAGCTGTCAACACACCAATGGATAATTTGAGGACACCTCACTGAAGCCTCATTGCTAGTAACAGACCCTCCATTACAGAGACGCACTAAGTACATAAGGATGAAGTCGGTTTTTTTCCCTTTGTAAAGCTGATGTTATCACCAAGACCTTTTCTCCCCCCAGAGCTTGGGATGCAGTGTTTTCAACCTGGATGGATTCTCTGGGCCAGAAGGGCCAGTGCACCCCAGCATTTTACTGACTCACATAGCAAATGAAACCTGAATTTGCAAACATATGACCATAGGACTGGAAGGAACCTCCTGGGTCATCAAATCCAGTCCCCTGCTATTATAGGCAATGCCATCATATCATCCTATTAATCCATTTCCCAAACTCCATTCTAAGCCTAGCCAGGTTTCTTGCCCCCCACACTTCCTATTGGGAACCTATTCCAGAACCTCACTCCTCTGCTATTTAGAAACCATCTTCTGTTTTCCAGCCTATGTTTATTCATGGCCAGTTTATACCTATTAGTTCTAGTACCAATGTTGTCCTTCAGCTTCAATAGCTGTTCTACCTTTATAGAGAGCAGTTTGTATTTATAGAGAGCATTAGATCCTCTCTCAGCGTTCATTTTGCTAGGCTAAACGAGCCACACTCTTTTAGTGTCCTCTGGTAAGAGAGGCTCTCCATTCCTCTGATCATCCTAGTAGCCTTCTCTGCACCTGTTCCAGTTTAAATTCACTCTCACCCCAGGGACCCCTCACCGATTCCCATGTCTCCTCCTCTCACTAGTGACTCTGCTTTGAGTTTATCTTCCCCAGATGCATGATCTGCTTTTCTTGGAGATGACTGTTATTTCCTGCCCCTTGCTGGATCTCTCCAGACCCCTTGCTGCTATTGCACTGCCCTGCTTGTTGTTCTCATTCCAATTTAGGATCAGCTGTGAATGCCATGAACATGCTGCTTGCTCCCTGTTCCAGACTGTTAGCAAAGCTGTTAAACAAGACCAGGCCTAACAGAGATCCCTCAGGTATCAGGGGCCAGATGCCTCCTCACAGCTCACTACTTTCCCATCACTCCTTGCCTAGGCCCTGCTGCCAATGTTTAGTTCATGTGGCAGTGTTTATACCCAAGCAGATTAAAATGAATTGTGAGCAGCCTGGTTTCATGGACCTGCTTTCTCTCAATGTGTTTATAGAAGCCTTTCTGGCTCCCCTGTCACCTCATTCCACTTTGTTACCACCTTAACCTTGTCCTGGAATTCTTAACAGAACTGGGCACTCTTTTTTGGTGCCTCTGCCTTCTCCCTTGCCAGGACAGAATTCCTTAACCTCCGGCCTTGGAGCAGCCCGTTACTGAGCCATTTCTTGTTCCTAGCACTGTCCCTTGTCACAGGAGGTGCCAACTGTTGTGCTTTCATTGTGGTTTCTTTTACTATTCCTCAGCCAGTGTGTGGCCAGAGTGGGGTGTCTGAGGACTTTCTGAATTGCTAGCAGCAGGTGACAATCCTAAACCAGACAGAGCAACAACCCCTGGACCTTAGCACGTCTTCCCTTCAGACTTCACTCCCCAGATTTTTTAAAACCCATTTTATTTCGTCATTAACACACACAAACTTTCCATACAAGAATTAACAAACCTAATTCATAACTCGTATGTGTCACCGTTAACAGATCCACACTCACTACATTGAATTCCTCAACACTTGCTTTCTGGAGTCTAATCTCTTTGTACACCGGACCGTGGGAATTACCAGCATGGATCAGACCCAAGGTCTATGGTACCCTAGTGTCCTGTCTCTGACAGTCGTCAGTATCAGAGGGAGGTGTAAGAACCATTCAGTGGCCGATGTGGGCTTGTCTCACCACATTAGGTTTGCTGTGCTGTGTGCATCCTCTTTTCCTTCCTAGGATGAATTTCAGTCATTGATAGTCCCTGGTTTCAAGAATATTATTTATTCTCACAGGAGAATAGGAAGATGAGGTGGATGAGGTAATATCTTTTATTGCACTAACTTCTGTTGGTGAGAGAGACACAGAGCTCTTCTGCAGGTCTGGGAAAGGAACAGGAATAGAATAGGAAGGCAGGAATTGCCTGTCTAGAGATCCAGTTAGGCTGGAATCCTTGTCTCCAACAGTGACCTGGACCAGATGCTTCAAAGGAAGATACAAACCTCTCATAAGGGACATGCAATAAACATGACTATGGACTATGGTTTCTTCCTAACCCAGGTAGGTACAGCCTGATCCAAAGTCCACAGAAGTCAATGGAAAGACTCCCACTGACTTCAATGGGCTTTGGATCAGGCCTCAGCAACTGGTTCACGTGCTAAAGCATGAAGGTTTCTAGCATTCATTATTTTATACCTCTGTCCTGTCTCCTCTCTTTCACCTCTTCCCTACACTAACCAGTCCTACTCCTTCTCTCCTGGGCTGGAGTTATTTCCATGCATCTAATCATTTTGGTGATGGGAGGTGAAAACTGAACCACAATATTCAAGCTTAGGTTGTGTATATAGTGGTGTAAGCCATGTCCAGTATCTCTCCATCCAGCTTTGTGTCTTGTTTGTGTGTTTGACCACTGAGCAGGTACACCTCTACCCCACTATATCGCGACCTGATATAACATGAATTCAGATATAACGCAGTAAAGCAGTGCTCTGGGGGGACAGGGCTGCGCACTCCGGTGGATCAAAGTAAGTTCGATATAACGCGGTTTCACCTATAACGCGGCAAGATTTTTTGGCTCCCGAGGACAGCGTTCTATCGAGGTAGAGGTGTATTTTCATTGAGCGGTACACAATAGTGGCTTGGTCCTTCCCTGCATGGTTGCTGTTAGCTTAGAGCCCATGACTGTCTATGAGCAGTTCATACTGTTTCCTCCAATGGACACTACCGTGCACTCGTCCACATTGACTTTCATTGGCCATTGTGTTGCCTAGCTTTGTTAAGTCATTCTGAAGTTCCTCAGAATACTCCCTAGATATGAGCAGTCTAAATCATTTTGTGCTATCCATATATTTTGCCAATTCCTTGTTCACCCCATCTTCCAGATCCTTAAGAAATATATTAAATACCCCTGGTCCTAGTGTGGATTCTTGGGACACCCCACTCCTGCAAATTGGCTATTTGTACATTTTGTTTCCTCTCTCTTGTCCAATCCTGACTGGACAGAGATGACATGGTCTGTGTCAGTTCCCTGTCATGGCAGTGTAACTCGCAGAACAGGTTTCCGAGGTGAATGCTCATTTGATTTCTGCAAATATTCACCAATGTCCACTTCCAAAATCCCTGTTCCTGCTAAATTTTTGCCAGTAAACCACATATTCCCAGAAAGCCAAAGGGACATAAATGCAATCAGACCAAATTTATCTACAAATTTAAATTGATGTTTGGGGAAAATATGTTGTAGGTCAGCCTGCTCTGCAGCTGTATCATTTGTATGCGGATGTCTCGTAAAATATTACATTACCAGAGTGTAAATTAAAAGGGGTATTTGGCTTTACTCAGGAAGTCCTGTGACACACACAGCAGCTGCAGGCAAAGGATGCTAAGCAATCAATGGCCCCATCTACACTACTGTTGTCACTGAGCCAGGGAACATGGTTGCAACATGGTTGTCTCCTGACCCGATTAAAACATGGTTAAAATTGTCCTTTAAAGGGAACCTAACCATGTCTGTGTGGGCAAGTTCAAACACCAAACTGCCCAGCGTTTTAACAGGTTACAAGGCATGGTTAGAGCCTATCTACACTACAGCTTATTGCCACAGTGCAAATGAATCAGGAGGCACTGGTGTTGCGGCTGGGTCCCCTGACCTGGCTGTAGTTGTAGACAGAGCCAATGTGTGCTAAGTGCACTGAGCAAGAAGCATCAGTTAGAGACAGTGGAGGCCTGCTGGGGATGTGTTCTGAATGGCCAATAATGAAGAGCCTGTCTTCATCCCCCTGTTTATGAGATAAGCACAAGCTGGTAGCAGCCACACTCTGATCAGTTCCTGTCGTTCCTGGACAGCGCCTGAATTCCAGCCCAGAAACTCCTAAGCAAAGACACAGGCATTTTATTGCTCTAGATTTGAACAGTGTGACGGTCAAAAGGAAGAATGGCAGCGGAATCCCAAGAGATGGGATATTGCTGGCATCATCTTCCTAGGAATGAAACCAGCTGAAACCTCTGCTAGAGCCAAAGATCATAGACAGCTGAGAAGAGGTATAGAGGGATTCATGTCTAACATGAAAGCTGCTGGAGCTACGATGAAGCCAAGTGATCAGAGGACAGCTTTATTTCTTGCAGTCGCAAGCAAGGAAGCACTTGAACTACAGAATTTTTTTTCAACTACAGACAGATAAAGAGGAAACTTTGGATTTGGATGTGTACTGTGTGCACAGAAAACGTGTGCCTTCTTGGAGCTGTGCTGTCAGCACGTAATGGCACCCCAGTGGGAGCACCAGGAAGGTTTGTAATTGATCTGAAGAACAAAACCCAGTCACACAGCCCTGGAGTTGGAGGGCGAGTTATTTACTAGAGATGAAGCATTGAGAAAAGAAATGAGGAATGTTTAATGGGAAGTTAGATGATGCTGGAGCATGCAATCCAAATCCAGACAGACTGCAGAGTGCACTGAAGCCAGTGGAACTGATTTGCTGGTTAGTGTGGGTTTGAACCCATCTTTTCACATCCAAGATACCCACAAGCTAATGTGTAAGAACGGCCATACAGGGTCAGACCAGTGGTCTATCTAGCCCAGTATCCTGTCTCTGACAGTAGCCAGTACTAGTGCTTCAGGGAAGCATGCAGAACAGAGTGATCCACCCCTGTCTTCCCCTCCGGGCTTCCCTCTGTGTCTGACCTCTCAGTCCTCATCCTCAAAGGAAACCTGCACAACCCTTTCAAAAGAGGAGCCTGGGAGCTTAAATGTATAACTCTGCTAGACACTAAAAATCATGGACTGAACAGACACTGGATTTATGGCTCATTACAACAATTTGTAAACCATTAACCCCCCTTTTTGTCCTATGCCTGCAGAGGTATTAATGGGCCACTTCACCTTGAATGGTCCCTTAGATTGTGTGCTAACTACTTATGCTAAACTGTCTGTTCCAGCTTGTATTTAGCCTCTCTGAGGCTATGGCTACACTGGCGCTTTACAGCGCTGCAACTTTCTCGCTCAGGGGTGTGAAAAAATACACCCCTGAGCGCAGCAAGTTACAGCGCTTTAAAGCGCCAGTGTAAACAGTGCCCCAGCGCTGGGAGCGCACAATCCCAGCGATGTAAACTAATCCCCTCGTGGAGGTGGAGTACCTGCAGCACTGGGAGAGCTCTCTCCCAGCACTGGCATGCGACCACACTCGCACTTCAAAGCGCTGCCGCGGGAGCGCTTTGAAGTTTCGAGTGTAGCCACGGCCTGAGTATCTTTCCCAGACATGAAGAAGAGCTCTGTGTAAACAGGAAAGCTTGTCTCTCTCTCCCCAACTGAAGCTGGTCCAATAGAAGATATTACCTCGCCCACCTCGTCTCTCTAATATCCTGTGACCAACAAGGATACGACACTGCATATCTCCTGGCTTCTGGTAATCAGAGATTTAGGGTTTTCCAGAGCATGGAGTTGTATCCCTGACCATCTTGGCCAATAGCCATTGATTGACCTGTCTTCCATGAGCTTATCTAGTTCTTTTTTGAACCCAGTTATACTTCTGGCCATCACAACATCCCACGACAATTAGTTCCATAGGTCAATTATGTGTTGTGTGAAAAAGTATTTCCTCATTTGTATTAAACCTGCTGCCTATTAATTTCATTGGGTGACCCCTGGTTTTTGTATTGTTAAGGATAAATGACACTTTTCTGTTCACTTTTTCCACATCATTCATGGTTGTATAGACCTCTGTCTTATCCTCCCATAGTTGTCTCTTTTCTAAGCGAACAGCCCTAATCTTTTTAGTCTCTCCTCATATAGAAGCTGTTCCATACCCTTGGTCATCTTTGTTACCATTCTCTGAACCTTTTCCAGTTCCACTGCATCTTTTTTGAGCTGGGGTGACCAGAAATGGATACTGTATTCAAAATGTGGATGCACCACGGATTTTATAGTGTCATTATGATATTTTGTGTCTTATTTTTTATGTCTTTCCTAATAGTTCATAACATTCTATTAGCCTTTTCGACCATTGCAATAAAACAAGTCTATTAACTACAGAAAGGTAGATGTTAAGTGATTACAAGTAATGAGGCATAAAAGTCAGAATTGGTTACAAGAAAATAAAAGGTAAAATGCAATTAATATCTAATTTAACAAGTTACATGAATTCAAACCAAAGGTTTCTCTCACCACATGCTTTAGCAGTCTTATTGGCTGGCTTCCTTTTTGCAAGGATGCCTCCCCCAGTTCAGTGTTAATTTCCTTGTCCTTCAGGTGTTGTTGATGCCATGGGCAGAGAGAAAGGGAGAAGTATTTTGGGGTGTCTGTTCCCCTTTCTTATAAATTCTCTTTTTCTTTGAAAATCATCTCCAGTTAAGGTTCAGGAGACAGCAAGTCTGTGGGAATGGGAACCTCCAGCTGTTTCTTTGCCAAAATGTAGATTTTTCTAGCTCACACCCTTTTTCCTGCCAAAAAATGGCTGCTTAACCAGGTGATAGTCCATTTGATTTTCTTGACACCTGGCTGAGGCATCAGTTTGCCTTTTGTCTCTGGGGAACTGGTTTGTGCCTGCTTTTCTAAACTTGGAAGATGTCTCAGCAAGGTCATACAGTAGAATTTTATAACTTTACATACGATGTTGCCACATGTATTTTATCAGGACAATAATGATCAACAAATTACGAGTTTTCAGGTGATACCTCACAAGGCGTACTTTGTACAGCATTTATCCTAGTTTTGTAAAAAGGGTGAACTAGGGATACAGACTGTCACACTGTGGCAGGGGTCACTCATGAGGATGTTGCTCAGTTTACCAGTGAGTCTCATCTCACAGGAGTTGTTGGTATAATGCATGGCTCTCTGTGCATCTCTATAGCTGGAGGCTGCCTTGCATCCCACAAGGGATGCTGCTGAGCACTCCGTGTGTGCTGAGTGGATTGAGCTAAGCCCAGCGTCCTAGGCATGGTGTGTGTGTGATGCACTGTGACGTTATCAGCAACAAAGACCTTCCCTTACAAAGTGCAGTTGGAGCACCACAGTGAGTCAATGCCACAAGGCCAGAGAGGCAGGCTGGGCTGGGCGAGGTGGGATGAATGGGCAGGGTTCCGAGAGGCACAGTCAGGGGCGGGGCAGAGTTTGCAGAGTGCTTTGAGAAGCTGCAGGGCAGTATGGAGCTGGGTTCAGTGGCAGGTAGGAAGCCAGTGAAGGGGTTGGAGGATGGAAGAGAGAGCAAGGGGGTGTCCGGCCACTATGTGCTGGATTCCCAAGTTCAGAGATTTACAGAGTCCACTAAAGGAGCTGTGATTCAATGCCCCTGCATGACTGCACATGTCCCTAGGCAGGCCCCTGACCCATGGCTCCCTCCTTCATTAATGAAGATAATTATTTCTCACTCAAGCAGCAGTTAATTATACCACAAAGGCATCCTATGTCTCTGGCCCTCATCTGACTCAGCCAATGCTGAGGGAAAATACGTAATGTACAAAGAGGAATCAAATTTCTGAGTCAACCCAGCATCTCCCTGTGAGTCTCCCTCCCTGCGTGGGGCCCAGATCAGCGTTCAGAGAGGAAGCCTCCTTTCCAAGATGCTGTCGAGAACCACAGCAGGGACCTGGGCCTGTCGCTGTGTCCCTGGGCCCAGTCCTGGTGTTTGTGACTTTCCTGCTGGAGTTTAGAGAAGGGCCAGCAGCACCCTTTAGTACCCTGGGGACAACTGTTGTCCTTGCAGCGGAGCCTGACAAACGGATGGAGAATAAATGAAAGCTCCAGGGATAAAGGTTATAAATCATGCAGGAAATTAATGCAACCAGCCTGATTCTCCTCTCACCCTAACTTTACACTCAGGCATGCCAATGACTTCAGCAAACTTACTCCCAGTTCACACTGGTGTCAGAGGGAGAAGAATTGGACCTGCTAACATCATCCTTTCTTAAAAACTTAGAGAGACTTTTTCCTTAGTGCAAACAAATTCACCCTCATTTGCTAGTGATAAACAATGAGAATTACAGGCTCTGAGATTCTCTCTGTTCAGCAGGCACGGCCTAGCCTGCCTTGGGAACGGTACTGATCTGTTAAACGAAGACCTCAGCTGTACCAGCCAGTGCCCCTCCCCCCACCACCAGACACATACTGAGCTCTCGGTCAGTTGTGTTTGTTCTAACCCACCATGGAGTTTGCCCTGCTCAGATCCCCAGTCTAACAGTCGCTCATGCTTGGTTGCAGGGTGCAATGCAGAAGGCTGGTAGGGATCAGGCAGTGACAGCAACAGCCTAAAGAACCCACCACAGACGTTTGAAGTGTCAGCGCTGGGGTGTTGAAGGACATTGCACCAGCCAGAGTGACCATGGGTAACAGCATCGCAACAGGTGTCGTGCAGCAAAGTTCCCGGATATGGCTCAATCCTACTCATCCATAAACCTCTGGGGTGGCCTGGAGGGAAGCGCCAGGTAAGATAAGGTCATGCCCCCCTTCGGGCTCTCAAACTTTCCATTGACATGCAGTGTGCTAGGGTGTTTGTCATCCGGCAGCCAGGTGGAACCCAGTGCTGTGCTGCCTCCACAGGTGACCCACCCTGTCACAAGCTTTCACTTCCTCTGGACACGTGGAGGCAAGGGGAGACGCCCAGGGCAGAAGGCTAGGAGTGCCTCCTCCCAAATGGTGGAGACAGGCACCAGCAGCTCTGACAGTTTAAGAACATAAGAACGGCCATGCTGGGTCAGACCAATGGTCCATCTAGCCCAGTATCCTGTCTTTTGACAGAGTCTTGTGCCAGATGCTTCAGAGGCAATGAACAGAACAGGGCAATTATTGAGTGACCCATCCCCGGTTGTCCAGTTCCAGCTTCTCACTCTCAGAGGTTTAGGGACACTGGGAGCATGGGGTGGGTCCCTGACTACCCTGGCTAATCGCCATTGACAGATCTACCCTCCATTAACTTGTCTCTGTTCTTTTTTGAACCCAGTTATACTTTTGGCCTTCACTACGTCCCCTGGCAATGAGTTCCACAGATTGATTGTTTGTTGTGTAAAGAACTTCCTTTTGTTTGTTTTAACATGCTGCCTATTAATTTCATCAGGTGATCCCTGGTTCTTGTGTTATGTGAAAGGGTAAATAACACTTCCTTATTTACTTTCTCCACACCAGTCATGATTTTATAGACTTCTATCATATCCTCCCTTAGTTATCACTTTTCCAAGCTGAACAGTCCCAGTCTTTTTAATCTCTCCTCCTATGGAAGCTGTCCTATACCCTTAGTCATTTTTGTTGCCCTTCTCTGGACTTTTTCCAATTCTAATATATCTTTTTTGAGCTGGGGTGACCAGAACTGCAGGCAGCATTCCAGGGGGGCTATGGATTTATATAGAGGCATTATGATATTTTCTGTCTTATTATCTATCCCTTTCCTCGTGGTTCCTAACGTTCACAGGGTTCAGCATCAGTTCCCAAGCACAACTAATTGGCTGCCCAACAAACTTGAACAACCAATCATTGCTCCAATGACCACAACGAAAAGGGGCAAGTGAGGCAGAAAAACTCTGCCGGAAGCCTCATCCCCCTCTCAGCGAGAGTGTCTGCAGCAAGCCTANGGGGGGGGGGGGGGGGGGGGGGGGGGGGGGGGGGGGGGGGGGGGGGGGGGGAGGAGACATAAGCTGGGCTTGCAGAGGGAGTTTGGGAGTTGAGAGCTATAAGAGCTGTAGAAATACTCCCCAGTACTGTGTGCTTTGGGTAGTGATGCTGCTGCTATAGGTTGCAGTGTGGCCTAGTCAATAGAGCTCTGGACTGGACCTGATGCTGCCGTACTGTATCAGAGGGGGAGTGCTGCATGGGTCGAGCCAGTTCAATTCCCAGCTCTGCCATTAGCCTGCTGGGTGACCTAGTGCTAGTCACGTTCCCTCTCTGTGCCTCAGTTTCTCCATCTGTAGAATGGAAATAATGATACTGCTGCCCTCCTTTATAATGTGCTTTGAGCTCTGCTGATTAAAAGTGCTAGATATGAGCCAGGCATTACGATGCTGCTGCTGCTTTTGTGTCTGTCTCGTTAATCCACCCTTGTTCCACAGTATGACCCTCAAACTTCCTCAGTCACTCAGCGCTGCGAGCTCTGCCCTAGACAGGGCTCACATGCAGCGTTGACAGATTTGAACCTGACTTTTGCGATATTTGGTGTTTTCCTCAAGGCCCCGGCTCCGAGGGATGGGATTCAGGAAGAAGCTCCGCTTGCGTTTTTTAAACAGCCGTCATGGGTGTGAAGGAAAGCGTGGAAACGCGACCGGGGTGTGACGCTGAAGGCTTAGAACGCAGCAGCAGCAGCCCCACCGTTCCATTTTGAAATCTCACGATTTCTAAGTCAGTCTCGTGATTTTTGAATGCTCGTGGCTGGCAATTGCAGCACTGTTCATCGCTGATGCTCATTTCCAAGCCACTGCCAGCTCCTGGCCACGTGACGCACTACTCCAAAGCTAAGGCCAAGGGACGCCCCCACACGTTAGACCAGAGAGATTCGGCTTTCACAGTCAACCTCTCCCAAACCCCTGGGCCCAAGGTGCACAGTCCTAGGCAGCCATTGCACACTCGCCCTCAGCCTGTGTAAGTCTCTGTGCCAGGTGTTGCTGAGCAGCCTGTCAGAGTTCAGTTCCTATCTGCTCTATCATCAAGTCACCAGCCATGCCCTTTGCTCCCCAGGCCACTCCCTGCCCCATTTCTTACCCAGGGAGCGCCCTCCCCAAGAATCTCTGGCCCCACTACCCTCCTCCTCCCACTACCCTCACTGGGATACGAGCGGGGCCAGCTGATAACAGCAAGGCAGGTAGCCGGCTAGGACAATGGCTCCTGCTCTGCTTAGTGTCTCCATTAGCCAGAGTAAATGTCCAAATCCTCCCTGAACCTGCCCATTGTGCTCACAGCTGGACTACGGAGAGCAGCCCCATGCTACTCCCCCCTCTCCCCCACTGCTCTGCCTGAGCCACCTGTTACCTCTTGGACTATTTGTCATCAGCTCTGTGGGGCAGGGTGTGTCTCCAGTGCCTCACACAGTGGGTCCCACCCTGGGTTTCTGTAATGCAAAGAGTAAGGCAGACCCAGCCTCCAGAACACCAAGCCATGCTGACATTCTCCCATGTGCCCTCTGAGAAGTGCCAATACACTGACCTCCCACCAATGCAGGCAGGAGGGACAGGACCTTGCTGTACCATCCCTCCTCGCATGCAGAACCCTGACATCTTGTACAGCTTGCTGCAGTGGGGCTCAAAGCCATGACCCTCTAGCTTACAGAAGCAAGCGTGCACCTAGATAAGCCACATAGCCACCTGCTAGGTTCCCAAATGGGTTTATGGGCAATTTAGAGCAGTCCCAGTGGCTCAGGCCTAATGTTTCCCTCTTAATTCCAGACCTTGGGAGAGCTGTAAAGAGACTGAAGGGATCTATGCTCCAATCTAAGGACTTGTAGGGCCTGTGGCAGCTCTCACGGTGCTAGGAGCTGCACATGCCTTCGCAGTGTTCATTTCACTGTCTGCAGATGGTAATTCCCTCCCGAGACAGAGCAGATACACTGAGTGTTTTACCGTCAGCAGAGATCTTGGCTGCCATGAGAGCAGCAATCCCAGGACCTGCAGCTGTACGCTGCCCATCCCAGCTCTGTCAGCTGAGGCACAAGAGCAGTGGGAGAGGGGATGGAAAATAAAGAGTGCATTAGACTGAGGTATTGCAGCACTCACAGTGCCAGTGCTGGGCTCTGACTGCTCACATGCAGTGCAGAATTTATTGTGATCACAGGCTCCGACTTTCTAATGTGCCAGGGGGTGCTCGACCCCCAGCTCTGCCCCAGGCCCTGCCCCCACTCTGCCTCTTCTTCCAAGGCCTCCCCACCCCACCTCTTCCACCCTTGCCCCACTCCTGCCCTGCCTCTTCCCCCAGCAAGCCGCGCCCTCGCTCTTCCCCCTCCCTCCCAAAGCCTCCTGCATGCTGCGAAACAGCTAATCGCAGCGGGCGGGAGGTGCAGGGAGGGAGGGGGAGGTGCTGATGAGTGGGGCCTGCTGGCAGGCAGCAAACACTACAGGGTAAGAGGGGNTGCCCCAGGCCCTGCCCCCACTCTGCCTCTTCTTCCAAGGCCTCCCCACCCCACCTCTTCCGCCCCGCCCCACCCCTGCCCTGCCTCTTCCCCCAGCAAGCCGTGCCCTCGCTCTTCCCCCTCCCTCCCAAAGCCTCCTGCATGCTGCAAAACAGCTAATCGCAGCGGGCGGGAGGTGCAGGGAGGGAGGGGGAGGTGCTGATGAGTGGGGCCTGCTGGCAGGCGGCAAACACTACAGGGTAAGAGGGGAGCTGATGGGGGGCTGCCGGTGGGTGCTCAGCACCCACCATTTTTTCCCCATGGGTGCTCCAGCCCCGGAGCACCCATGCAGTTGGCGCCTATAATTGTGACCCCCTGTCATGACCAGGCTTGGGCAGTTAGGCCTAGCAGGCAGAGCACTGGCAGTCAGAGGCCAGGAATGGCACCCAGGGTCAGAGCCGGAGTCAAAGCCAAGGGTCAGGAACCAGGAGTCAGAGGTCCAAGAGGCGGGTCCATCACTGCCACTGACAAGGGATTCCACCTCGTTGCACAGATGCTTCCTGGAGTTCCTCCCGGGCTTAGATTGGGTGTCTGGACCGAGTAGAGGTCACAGGAAAGCTGCCGGTCTGGCCTTCCGAGGCCGTGCATCCTGTGGTGTTTGTCTCCACGGGGTTTATATGATGATAGACAGGGCCCTTCCCCATCACAGCTGCTGGGTAGTAGCATGGAGGGAGACCCGAGCACTCGTCCTTGCAGAACCTCACTCCCCCGTTGCTTTGCATTAATGTAAATGTGAAGTAGCAGCCAGCTCAGTGCAGCATGAGCCCTGGCAGTTCTGCACTGCTTGCCCGCCCCCAGTGCCCCGGCTCCTGCTACGGGCCTGTGCTGTGTGCCCCGAGCTGCACTACATCCTTCTAGCCCCACATGTGACGGGCGAGGCTGGAACGTTTCCTGGGGGTTGATTTGCGCTGGCTGGAAATGAGTCAACCCCTGAAGGTTCGGGCGCCCCCAGTAACCACAGAAAGGGCCCTGGGGATTTGTCCTCCCCAGCTTGGCTAGAGGGGAAGTATTCTTCCTGCCCTTGTCACATGACTGGAGGAGCCTCCGTATTCCTAGTTGATTCCTAAAAGAACCAACACAAACCTACAGCTGAAGGCAACGTAGTGAAGGTGAAATTCCGTGGTTTGCTGCCCCTTGAGCCCACTAACAAAACGCTGGCCTGTTCCCTCGGGTGTGGAGTTAGAAGGTGTTTTTGTAACAGCCTTAGGTCTCTCTTACATGATCGGGGCTGCTGCCACTCCTGCCCCCGCCCCCGCCGCCCCTCACCCTGATCTTCAGACAGGATATGGACGCAGATGCCACTGCCTCCCCCAAGGCAAGGTCAGAATCCTTCTCTGCCTCCAAGCAAGGCTCTGCCATCACCATGGTCTGTTCCCAGGAGCCCCTGGACGCTGTAGGCCCAATGGCTCAGCTGGGGCAGGGAAGAGTAGTTACGCTGATCTCCACGCAGCAATGCGCAGGGTCTGGCCCATACAATCCAAAATGTACTCAGAGAAAAGGCCATCAAGGAGCATTAGAGCTGGTGAGACATGTGGGCCCCAGCTGCTTGCCCTTCTCAGGCACCACAACAAGCTCTCGCATCACCCAGACAGGTCTTCGTAGATGAGACCTGAGAAGGAAGGAAATCGGCGTGTGGGTGGTAGAAGATAGACTTTGGCACAGAGAACTCTTGTGAAAGTCTGTCACCTGCGGAAGGGCCGAGAGACCAGAGCAAAGTCACTCCCAGTGACCAGCACAGGATGAGCTAGATAGATAGATTAGATAGTGTAGTGAGGCGGAATGGCCTCCCTCCCCACCTGAGAGCGAGGGACCACGATAGATAGATAGATAGATAGATAGATAGATAGATAAGATTTTCAGTGCTGCACAGCCTTCACCTTCTGTGTGGCCCTGGCCGTTGGCTGTGTGGACTCACCTGCACTCTGTTGCTGTGCACTCCTATCTCGCCCAGGGCTAGTGAGCTGCCTGGTGCTGTCCCACGCACCGCTGTACTCTGCACAGTATCCTGGACACTGTTGTGCCTGCACAGGCGCTACTGGATGCCACGCACTGCCTGCTCGGTGCCTATGCTCTCCGCTGTCCCCCTCTCCTGCGTGAACTCCATGGTAAGCTCTGTGCCCCGGGATTCAGGGTTTGGCTCTGTGCTTGGCTCTGACTGGCTGCCACTCCTGCACAGAGGGTGAGCCTGCCTGCTGGGGGCTGCGGCTGCAGTGTGTGTGTGTGGGCAGCTCTCTTCCCATGGGACAGTCGCACACTCAGCAGTGAGCAGCGAAAGTCCATGTGGTTGAAGAAGTGTCATCACCTGCACGGCCTGGGGAAAGCAGCGAGGAGAAAGGGAGGCTCCCACTCCGTGAATGGGGGTCCCGCTGGGCTGCCTGGGGCTGGCTCTGGGTCGTCCCATCAGCACTGGGCTCTGCATGTGGGCCATTGGTGTGGAAGCAGGCGATGGCACAGGGGGACCAGGGGAGAAAAAGACTCTTGGATAAAAGCATCCCCTGGTGCCCTGAGTGGCTCCTCCATCTCCAGGGTAGCCTTCCCCGCTGGGCAGCTCTTCTAGCAGAGCTGTCTCTCAGGGGATGGGCCTGTCACGTGGTCATTCAGAGGTGGGGGAGGAGCCATTGCAACCATCTAGGGAGTACAGGGCACAGCCTTATGCAGCAAGTGCCATTGTGCTGGGGCATGGCTATGCCATTCACCCGCTGGGAAGGCTCATTAATTCCCTTCACTCAGGAGCCAATTACCCTCCAGGAAGCTTCTTGTGTAGTGAAAGGGAAACAGGCTTTGAATAGCAAATGAGAGCTCAGGCTGCTTGTATAGAGGGGACAGAGCCTTCCCTGCACCAGCCCAGCACAGCCACTCACCGTAATGTCCCTGGGCAGCTTTGCAATGCAGCCCTGGGGTGAGTTCTCCTTCCTCTGGCCCCAGTCCCTCGGGGGCTGGCTGACACCCAGCACGCTCGCTGGCAAATATAATAATGCTGCTGCTGGTGGCGGCCTCTCCAGGCATTTTGGGCTGTTTTTATTTTAACTAAAGATGGACTGAAAGCAACACACTGGATCCAACCCCCCATCTCCTCCCCCACACTTTGGGGAGGGAGCGTTGGTCACCAGAGCCGAATATTGCAGCAGGGCCCAACCCAGCTCTGGAATGGGCCAAACCTCAGCTCCCATCCCACCAGACTTTGGGGGTGGGACATTCAGATCAGGACTCCAGCTCCGTGGGGGAGGCAGCCACCTCTAGCACCAGGCCAAGAGCACGATCAGCAATGGGGGTGGCTGGGAGGCTTTCATCAAGGCGCACAGTGTCCGTGTGTCCTTGGGAGGGACGTAGGGACCTGTGGCAGGTGACTGGACCAGTGCTGGTGGAGGGGAAGGGTCAGGCAGTGCTGCGAGAGCTGAGCCCATTTTTCAGTACCAAGTAGCTGGCATCCCCCCAATACCCCGCTGGGCGGGTTCCACCCTCTGCCAGTGGGGTGCAGCGCTTGATTAAGAGCAAGGCAATCAGATCTTGCTGAGTCTCACTTAAATGCCTGCTGGGAGGCGTGCCAACAAACCTCGCTCCCAGACTGGGGCTGGTGGCTGCATTCATGGCCGCTGGAAGAGAGAAAGGGACGGAGCCAGGTTCCTGCATGAACCATTTCTGTGCCACCAAGAATCCACCTGAGCTGGGGAAAACCCTAGTGTACCACAGTGAGAGACAGGATCAACATTCCCCTTGGGAGCGCTCAGACAGCACCAGGATTGTGGGCCTGGGAAGGGGTTGCCTCCGCCACAGCAGCAGGGAGCTTTATATTCCTCCCCACGGTTGGCACAGTGCAGGTGATTTGCTGTGGCGAGGCAGCCTGGAGAGCCCGGCTAGCGCGAGACACAGAGGGGCCCTCTGCAGCAGGCAGCACTGGGGCCGTGTCAGCCTGGTTCATTGATTGTCTATTTTACTGTCTAGCCTTGAACTAGCTGCTCCCAGGAGAATTATTCAATAAATCTGAATTAACCGCGGGCAGCTGACTTTCTGAAGACTCAAAATGAAAAGCAATGAGCTTAACCAGCCCCCTGGGCCTTCAGTAGGCCTGAAAAACAGCCAGCCTAGAGCCTGGGTTAGACATGTCTGGTTGTGGGTGGCCGCTTGAGCTTCCCTGTGCAGAGCGACAGGCCAGGCTCGGTAGCTGCTCTGCCATGGACAAATCGGCTGCAGAACACCCGTCCCGCTGTCCCTGCTGCCCAAGGGCTGGCCAGATCGCCACTGGCCCAGCACTGCCATAAGAGCCTGCGCTGCCCAACTGCAGGCTCAAGGCCAGAGAAGGGGTCACACAGGGTCATTAAGGAAGCCTGGCAGGGGTCCCAGGGGACAGGGGAAAGAGGTGGGATGTCAAGGAAGGGACACTGCTGCAAAGGGAATCTTTGTCCCACATCAGACACTCAGAAGACCCTTTGCCAAAGAGTCAAGCATGCTGGTGCCCTGTCGTCCTCCTTCCCCCCGTCCCCTTGTCCCAGGGAGCCTGCATTCTGAGGTGAGAGTGAACGGGCCTGGACCAACAGCTGGTCTGTGGAGAACTGTGACCCTCCTCGCCCACAAAACGTGAACACACACCCACATGCACCCTTGTGGTACCAACCCAATGGCCTTGTGAAACAAAAGCAACTTCTTGGGACCTGTTGCACTTCATGTCACTGTCCGAGTAAGAGTTTGTGTGATCTACTCGTTAGAGCAGGGTGCTGGCATCAGGACTCCTGGGTTCTATGCTGGACTTTGTCAATGACTTGGACAAGTCACTTATGCCAGTCTGCAGAATGGGGATCATAATGTGGCGACAGAGGGAGGGTTGGAGATAATCAAGGAAGGGCTGCCCATGGCTTTCAGATCACAGGCGAGAGGCAAAGGTCATGGCAGTATCAGGAGACACTTGAACAGCTTCCCCTGCATCTGTCCATTAATTAGGGCCGTTGCCTCCCTCCCTGTCCAGACTCAAAGGGAGGGCGTCGGAATCAAGCTCACATATCCTCTCCACTGTACCACCATTGACCCAGAGCTAACTCCCTCTGGCAGCACTTTAAACACTGCCTTTGGGGCGTTGCTTTCAACTTGGACCCTGTCGCCGGCAGGGTCTCATGCCCCAGCTTGGGTTTGCAGAGGTTGTCACTGTGGGTGTTAGGAAGATGGATTTCCTGGGAACCTCGCCTCCTGGTAGATTCTGGGCTGGCTCTGACCCAGCCACATCCCTTGGGGCTCTGGCTGGTGGCTGCAATGGGCGCTTGGCACTGGGGCACCAGACCAGGTGCCAGCAGCATGGGGAGGTGTGTCTCACTCCCCATGCCCCCCAGCTGTGCTCTCCAATGCCGTCAGTTCCTGTCAGCCCCTTCCCCTCACCATTGTGTGTCACGCAGGAGGCCTTTCCAGCTGGCCACAAGTCAGGCTCCAGACAATTGCCTTTCTCCGCTGCTGCCTCTAATCACTTGGGGGAGGGGGTGATGGGGTGGCCAGTGTTATCTGATCGCCTCCTCCCTCCGCTGGGCGATGCAGCAGGCTGCCTGAATCCCATCGCCTGGACAATGACACAAACCTGGGCGCTGAATCCCTGCTCGCAACTTACTACTGGGCAGACTGCCATTGCCATAGAAACCACCAGAGGCTCAACAGGGCCTGACTGTAGCAGGAAGCCCTTTGACCCGGGGGTGCTGCACATTGCGGGGCTGCTGGCATTATTGCAGGGAATGCTGATGGGGCGCCTGCCCCCCCCCGAACCCTCCCTCAGCCCCCTCACTACACTGAGCCTCCCCCCAACGCTGCTCCCACCAGCGCTCGACAGAAGCGAACCGGGCGGCTGTGACGGAGTCAGCAACTCAGCACTAAAACAACGAGGAGTCCGGTGGCACCTTAAAGACTAAGTATCAGAGGGGTAGCCGTGTTAGTCTGGATCTGTAAAAGCAGCAAAGAATCCTGTGGCACCTTATAGACTAACAGACGTTTTGCAGCATGAGCTTTCGTGGGTGAATACCCACTTCTTCGGATGCATCCACTTGCATCCGAAGAAGTGGGTATTCACCCACGAAAGCTCATGCTGCAAAACCTCTGTTAGTCTATAAGGTGCCACAGGATTCTTTGCTGCTCTTAAAGACTAACAGATTTATTTGGGCATAAGCTTTCATGGGTAAAAAAACCCACTTCTTCAGATGCATGGAGTGAAAATTACAGATACAGGCATAAATATACTGGCACCTGAAGAGAAGGGAGTTACCTCACAAGTGGAGAACCAGTGTTGACAAGGCCAGTTCAGCCTGTGTGCCGTGGCTCTGTGCTCAAGGGTTGTGCAGCTGTCAGCCTGCCTCCAGCTCTCGCCAGAGCGTACCTGTCGCAGCACCCAGGCTGCAGCCAGGGGTTTCTGTGTCCCGTGCCATGGTACTGGAGCTGGGGGTGCCATGTGGGCACATACTATGTACTCAGAGTCCTTGCCTCATTTGTAAGCAAGGGCTGTGTTTTCATTGCACCTGCTTCTTGGGGCGGGGGGCACACCAGTATGCCTGCCCCAGCTTTGTGTGTGCCCACATGTGGCAGCCCCTTCTTCATGCAGGGGGGGCTGTGCACTCACACCACCAGCAGGTCATCTCCACATGCCCTGCTGGGCCCCCACCATAGCACTCCCACTTGGTGTGCACTACTTGGCCCAAATGGCATCATGTGGCCCAGTGCAGCCAGCTGTGGGATGGCAGAGGAGGGCTGAAGGGATTGAGCAAGGGGCTTCCCACAGCAGCAGGGAGCATGGGGGTCCTTAGACAAATGTATGCCATTTGGTCTGAGGGCCGGAGGCAGGTTCGGGTCATTTGTAGGCTGGGTTCCCATCCCATTAGCCCGAAGGGTGGCTGCTTGTGTCCCTGCTCAGACACCTGCTATTGCTGGCATTGTGATATCTTGGACAAGTCCTTTCCCCTCTCGGTGCCTCGGTTTCCCCAGGTGTAATGTGGGGGTGACAAAGCTGGTGCCCCTTGGTGAGGATGGGAATTGCCAGAGAATTGCTTTGTGGTGTTTTTGGTACTCTGCAGCCTTAGCAGAAATCTTCACTGAATCGTTCCTTCCTCCATCAAGCGTGGACACTGCAGTCCCCCTCAGGTTCTCCTGGGCTGAGCCAGAGCTGCTGAGTTGCAGGGTTAGCGATGAGCCCCAGCTGGGGAATATGGGGATTATCCGCACTGGCTTGGACCGGAGCAGAGCAGACAGGCCGGGGCTGGGTTCATGTTTGGCCAAATCCTGTTCAATTCCAGACAGACCTGAATCAAAATCCCGGACACAAAGTCCCCCGGCTTTGACAGGCAGCTCCATACTCTGCAATGGGCCATGTCCACCCCCAGATCTGAGCACCCCCAAGGCTTGGGCCCCCTGTGGGGCAGAGCAGCCCAGCTGTTGGGGTGTCTGGGCCCATATGCACAGCAAGGCCTCCACGGCTGGCAGGCACATTCTCAGCTCGCAAGGATGCAGCCACTTCACTGAAAGGCCACTGCCCCCTGTACCCAGGGATGGGGGAGGGGCTGGAATCCCTTTGGGTGCATGTTTTACAGTGGGTGCAGCTGGAGTCACTTGAACCACCTGGTAACCTACAGGGTTCCTGCCCCTCTCCCCGTCTGTGGGGGCTCTCGCTGGTTTGAAGCTGTAACATTGTGACACTGTAGCTGCTCCAGGAAAAGCTGAGCCAAGCTGAGAGATCCAGCATTTAAGGGGGTCCCACAAGATGCCTTCTGGCCCCGCTACTTGGTGTGACAAGCCTGATGGGGCATGGGGGTCAGTGAGGCTCTGCAGTGAGCCCTCTGCCTGGCATCAAGGAGCCAATGCACTATTTATATTCACATGCAGCGTGGACCCAATTAAGGCGGGGGGTCAAAGCTAATCAACTGCCCAGGATAGCCCAGCACGGCTCCGGGGCTAGCTCCAGTACACAGGATTATGGCTAACCAGATTAGCTGTTGCTCAGGCACAGCGAGGACCCAAAACAACAGTGGGGAGGGTGGGCGGAACCCTGTCCCCATCTCGCCACAGGAGGGCAGCTGCTTCCAGGGTGGCATACAGAGGGGTGGGTCCTGCCAGGGCTCCACGCCAAGGCCTGAGGAGAGCCCCTTGGGCACACGGGGCAGGGTGCCAGCAGCAGGGGAAGGGCTGATGAGACTGGACTTGGGACTTTGCTTATTATAAAGCTCCTGGTAACAGAACGGCCTGGGACTGCCCTCTCAGCCTCCTGTCAGCAACCCTGGCTGCAGCTTGGCAGAGACAAGCCTGCTGGGGGCACCCTGTACCTTTAGCCACAGTTGCTAAGAGGAGATGGTCCCAACTCCTACTGCTGTCAGCTGTATCTGTGGGGGGAGGTGCAGGGGGAAGGGGAACTCACAGAAGGTCCCAGCCACTGCAGAGATACCCTCCATGGCAGTGAACAGGCTGCCTGGGAGAAACTGGCTGGGCCTATAAATACCAAGTTCCTAGCGCTAATCCTTGGCTCTTCCCTAGCATGCCTTGGCCAACCATCTCCAGGCAGGAGCATGTGGGCCAGCCATGCCCTGGGCACCCTGGAGCCCTAGGAACTTGTCTCCTTGTGGTAGAGGGGCACTGTCAGCCTGAGCCCCAGAGTGACAAGCGCTGCGAGGGGCTGCCCCTACCCCAGCCAACCTCTGCCCTTCTACAACCAGACTCACCCGTGCGATACCACCCTATGTGACCCTTGGTTGCATCCAAAACATGGCCCCTCCTGCAGCACCGCGCACCATGTGTTGGCTCCATACTTAGGGGGATGACTGCTGTCACCAGCTCCATGCCCTGAGGTTCAGCCATTCAACACACATTGTCACCATCACGTCAAAATGTCCCCAGGGGAACTACCCTTAAATCAAACTCCAATACATTCTCAAGCAGCATGTTTCTTACTTTGCCTCTCTGTACATTGGGATGATCAGCAACGGAAAGTGTTTCCATCGCTGTGCTTGTGTACGGAAAATCAACGTTCAGCAACATTCACGGATACAAATCGAATCCTTCCACGCCTCGTGGGAAGAGAGGCTCACCCATCCGAGGGCAGGCCCCACTCAGCTTGTGCAGTGCAGCACCCGACAGGGACAGCAATAGAGGGGGATGCCTGCCCCAGAAAAGCCAGGGCCCATGGGATGCAAAGTATAAGCTAGAGCAGAGGTTCCCAAACTGTGGTACATGTACCCCGGGAGCACACGTGACATCTCTGGAAGGGATGCGGGAGAAATTGTGTAATGGTGGCTTTTATTTATTTATTATTTTATTTATTGCATTTTCTTAATAGGCTACTCAGATGAAGCTTTACAACTCTGAGGGTATTTGTTATATAAAGTACGGTAGTTAATTTACTTCAAGGTGTACCAACGAGAACACAGATACACAAAGAAGCTTATGTACAGAGCCCTCCCTCCAATTACCGTACAGCGCGGGTTCAGTTGCCCAGCAACTGTCCAGTCTTACACACAAAGTATCAGTAATGAGATAGGTATGCCGTCAGCCAGTAGAGCTGGAAGTGGGGAGACCATACTTGGGCAGCTGGTAGAGCTGGAAAGGGGGGGAACGCGGGCAGCCGGTAGAGCTGGAAGGGGATGTGACAGGTTCCCCCCAGGGTGCCACCTGAAACTGGGGTACCACTGAGCTCCTCTGACCCACTAGCCTGGGCTCTCTCTTACACTGTACTGCTGTGACAAGCTGCCAAGCCCTCCAGGCTTCAGCCTGCACTTTCACCAGCATACATACAGGTAGGGACACACCCAGCTGCAGTTACATGCAGGCAGGCTCTCTGACCAGTCCCTGCCTGGGAAGGCTTCAGCTGGGCACCTCCCAGCTCCTCAGGCACGCACCCCCTCTGGAGTGTAAACCCAAAATTATACCATCTTGCGCTGCATAGGGAACTGTACAGCATAAACTCATAAAATTCTCCCCCTCCCTCAATGTGGAGAGGAATATACAACAGTTTTCTGCCCCAAGTTATGACTTCCACACACTGGTTTAGACAAAGCAAAAAATATATTAACTACAAAAGATAGATTTTAAGTGATTATAAGGGATAGCAAATGGATCAAAGCAGATTACCTAGCAAATAAACAAAAACGCAAACTAAGCTTAATATACTAAAGAGATTGCATATGAATAGCTGATTCTCACCCTAAGTGATGATACAAGCAGGCTGCAGATTCTTAAGGGGCAAGCTGCACTTGCTTTACAGCTTGGAATCCCCAGGTGTTCCATTCACAGGCCAAAAATCCCTTTAGCCTGGGTCCAGCACTTCCCCCCAGTTCAGTCTTTGTTCCTCGGGTGTTTCCAGGAGTCTTCTTGGGTGGGGAGTCAGTGAAGAACCACAATGACGTCACTCCCCTGCCTTATATAGCTTTTGCATATGGCAGGAACCTTTTGTTTCAAAGCTTGGTTCTCACGCCAGCCAGTGGAAGAATACTGACATCCCAAGATGGAGTCCAGCACCAGGTGACCTGGTCACATGTCCTTGTAGAGCCACAGCAGCCATCCCCCACTGGCTGTTTGGAGCATTCACAGGAAGGCTCACCAGGTGGGAGATAAGCTTCTCCTAAGGCCTATTGTTTCTTCCTAATGGTTCATTAACCTGAATGGGCCCTTCCCAGCCAGCCATCTAGACTGAGAGCATTTTGCCTAATGGGCATTGCCCAGGAATAACTACATTTGAAATAGATACATAGTCAATATTCATAACTTTGGATAAAAAAAGATATATGCATACAAATAGGATAATCACATTCAGCAAATCATAACCTTTTCAATGACACCTCACATGCCTTATCTTGCATAAAATACATCATAAATGTGATTTAATTATATCATATTAATATCATTATGAAGAATATGGGGTGCAGTGTCACAAGGGGTACCGTACATTGGCAGCCAGTAGAGCTGGAGGGGGGCATGTTGGCAGCTGGTAGAGCTGGAAGGGGCACGCAGGCAGCTGGTAGAGCTGGAAGGGGGCACATGGGCAGCTGGTAGAGCTGGGAGGGGGGACACAGGCAGCCGGCAGAGCTGGGAAGAGGACACAGGCAGCTGGTAGAGCTGGAAGAGGGCACATGGGCAGCTTTCATTATTAACTAGTAAGTGTCTTGCCCTGCTGGTTGTGGAGAAAAGCTGGGGAACGTGGCCTGAGTGTACCCTGCAGGCTCAGAGACCAGAAGGCAAAGAAAGAGAATCCAACATTTGTGATTTTAAAAAATAAAACAAAACATGATTTTTTTAAGCCAGTGTCATGATTTTTGGTGCCCGATTCAGTTTTTACACATCTGCAGTTGGCACCCACCCACTACCCCAAAACAGCTGAAAACTGCTGCTAGAATTATCAGGTGTGAAAGAGTTAACCATGTTGGGCTTTGAATATTTATCATTAGGTGCCAGAGTTAACACTCCATTGTGATGAACAGGGGTGTTGCTCTGATTTTGCCACACAGGAACAGAGGAGAGCCTGGCCCAGACCTGGGAAGGGCATGGGCATGGGACACTGGCTCAGCAGTAGATTTTGTCCAGCTTTTGGTTTACAGAGCCATGGTGGCCCTCTGTTGCAGGTTCTCAGTGGGAGAGAGCCAAGGCTGCAGCAGGTGTCTGTTCCTCATCTAAGGCTGTCAGATGCACTTTGGATTAAGAAAATAACAAGCTCCTAACACAGATTTCAGGGTGAGCAGCGGAACAACAACAAGAGCAGCTCCAGGCAGAGCCTTCTCCAGCAGCAAATCCAGCCAGCCCATGTGAAGCCACAGAGTCAGATGCTGCAATTTATATGAGTCAGTTCTCCTTGCTGGGTAAGTTGCAAGCGGATGGACCATAGAGAGAGATGGATTCCTCCCACTGCCAGGGCTTAGAAGAGGCTGGGGAGCTTGGCCAGCATGCCCCCAACACTCCCAGCCTCTCTGATTTAGGAGGGCCACAGAAAGCTGAACAGCAAAGGCCCAGTTTCCACCCCACTGGCACCAGTTTGACACCAGTGCCATCACTGACTTCCATGGAGTTACTCCTTTACACACCAGTGCAAGGCAGTAGAAACAGGTCCCAATGGTGCAGGGCCCAATCCTGTGAAGGGTTCAATACCACTTACTTCATCAGGACGCGAGGGTGCAAGGTGAACACTGCAGAGACCGGAGCGAGGGCGGCACTGCACCATCCAGAACTCCAGAGCAGCCCTACAGCTGGCATAGTTAGACTCAGCACAAGGGAATCTTCCATTGGCATAGCAGCGCTTTCATGACCTCAGGGCCACCAATGACAGCCTTGCCTTGGGCCATGGTCACCTGGTATAATTAGAGAGACCAGACCAGGGGTGCAGCCCAGCACACAACAGCCCCAGCATGAGGTGCATCATTGGGGGCGGGGGGGAAGAGAATACCAAGGAAGCCCACCACAGTCATATATAACTTCCAAAAGGGGAACTACACACACACGAGGAATCTAGCTAAACAGAAATTAAAAGGAACAATCACAAGAGTGAAATGTCTGCAAGCTGCAGGAAGACTTTTTTTAAACACCATAATAGAGGCTCAAATTACATGCATGCCCCAAATTAAAAAGAACAATAAGAAGACAAAAAAAAAAGCCACCATGGCTAAACAGAGTAAAAGAAGTGTCTAGTGGCAAAAAGGCATCCTTTAACAATTGGAAATCAAATTCTACTGAGGAAAATAGAAGGCAGCATAGACTCTGGCAAGTCAAGTGTAAGAGTATAATTAGCAGGCCAAAAAAGAATTTGAAGAGCAACTAGTAAAAGACTCAAACTAACAGCAAAAAAAAATAAAAAATTAAGTACATCAGAAGCAGGAAGCCTGCCAAACAATCTGTGGGGCCACTGGATGATCGAGGTGCTAAAGGAGCACTCAAGGAAGACAAAGCCATTGCCGAGAAACTAAGTGAATTCTTCCCATCCATCTTCAGTGCAGAGGATGTGAAGAAAATTCCAGCACCTGAGCCATTCTTTTTAGGTGACAAATCTGAGGAACTGTCCCAGACTGAGGTGTCACTAAAGGAGGTTTTGGAACAAATCGATAAATTAAGCAGTAAGAAGTCACCAGGACCAAATGGTATTCACTCAAGTGTTCTGAAGGAACTCAAATGTGAAATTGCAAAACTACTAACGGTGGTATGTAACCTATCATTTAAATCAACATCTGTACCAGATGACTGGAGAATAGCTAATGTGACACCAATTTAAAAAAAAAGACACCAGAAGCAATCTTGGTAATTACAGACCAGTAAGCCTAACTTCAGTACCAGGTAAATTGGTTGAAACTATAGTAAAATACAGAATTATCAGACAGATAAATGAACACGATTTGTTGGGGAAGAGTCAACATGGCCGTTGTAAAGAAAAATCATGCCTCATCAATCTACTAGAATTTTCTGAGGGGGTCAACAAGCATGTGGACAAGAGTAATCCAGTGGATATAGTGTACTTGGACTTTCAGAAAGCCTTTGACAAGGTCCCACACCAAAGACTCTTAAGCAAAGTAAGTAGTCATGTGATAAGAGAGAAGGTCTTCTCATGGATCGATAACTGGTTAAAAGACAGGAAACAAAGGGTGGACTAAATAGTAGGTTTTTAGAATGGAGAGAGGTAAATAGCGGGGTCCCCCAAGGATCTGTACTGGGACCAGTGCTGTTCAGCATATTCATAAATGATCTGGAAAAAGGGATAAACAGTGAGGTGGTAAAGTCTGCAGATGATACAAAATTTTTCAAGATAGTTAAGTCCAAAGCAGACTGAAAAGAGTTACAAAAAGATCTCACTAATCTGAGTGACTGGGCAACAACATGGCAGATGAAATTCAGTGCCTCCAGACACCACTCTCCACAGCTCCCATTGGCCGGGAACGGGGAACCGCGGCCAATGGGAACTTCGGGGGAGGTACCTGGAGGCGCGGCAAGGGCAGTGCACGCAGAGCCCTCCGCGCCTCCCCCCCACCCCCCGGGGCAGCAGCGCTTCCTGGAGTGGCGTGGGGCCGGGGACAGGGCAGGCAGGCAGGGAGCCTGCCCTGGCCCCGGTGCGCGCCGCTGCCACCCTGGAGCCGCTTGAGGTAAGCGGCGCCGGGCCGGAGCCCGAACCCCTCCAGCACCCCGCCCCCCAACTCCCTGCCCTGAGCCCCCTCGTACACCCCACACCCCTCCTGCACTCCAACCCCCTGCCCTGAGCTCCCTGCTGCATCCTGCACCCCTCCTGCACCCCAACCCCCTGCCCTGAGCCCCCTCCCGCAGTCCGCACCCCTCCTGCACCCCTGCCCTGAGCCCCCTCCTGCACTCCACACCCCTCCTGCACCCTAACCCCCTTCCCAGAGCCCCCTTATACACCCCACCCCGCACCCCTCCTCTGCCCCAATCCCTTGCCCTGAGCCCCTTCCTGCACACCGCACCCCCTCCCACACTCCACACTCCCTCCCGCACCCCAACCCCCTACCCCGGCCCTGCATACTATTTCCCCACCCAGATGTGGCCCTTGGCCCAAAAAGTTTGCCCACCCCTGTTCTAGCATCAGCCATCTCCAGTTCAATCCCTAGCATCAGCTACCACAGAAGCAAGCCGTCCCGCACAGAGGAAGCTTGTCCTGAGCATCCGGGGCCCACAACATCCAAATCCCAGACACACCCTGCTTTCTGTGCTAGCCAATGCTGCAGTCTGCGGAGCTCAAAGCATAAGCTTGAGCTATCTGAGCAACCTCTGTAGATAAGAGCTGTCATGCGGCCTGTGTGAATCACGGACATGTAACCTAAATTTTCTTCTGCCTCATCTTACATGGAATCGCTCTCAGCTAACAACGGTGTGTGTTGGTCCCATATGGTTTGCCTCTGAGCCGGGCGGCTTTCCTAGCAGTGCAGTGTGTATCAATCTCATTCACTTATATGTGCAGCAGTTCCCGTGTTAATGAACTAAACACAGTCCCAAGACAGAGCCTTCAGACTGGACAAAGGGAGAATGACTGTACTCAGCCTCAGTTCAGTGTGATCTCCTGCTCACAGCATTAGCGTTTTCCTATTTACCATGATGGGGAACAGTAATTATACAAACCTGCCCCATCCCCATCATCCCCTAAGAGTCAAAGCAGGGATTAGCCAGTGTCATTGTAACCTGATATTAGGGTGTGACGAAGTGGCGATTTTCCCTTGTTATGTTGTATGTGAGCCTATGTGTGTTTTACTGTTTTGCATGAATACTGTGTGTGCCTCAGTTTCCCTATGTGCTGCACCAATGCCTCGGTGGTGGGAATAGGGGTGTGTGACTGTGGCTGAGACCTTCTGGGGCAGGTAAGGCTGCTCCAGCTGCCTGCACATATGCTATGGCCAGTGCCCTTCGTAACCTGAGACCCAGGAGGGAGATGCAACCAGGTGACGACCAGGTGACTCTTTACCTGGGAAGCAGGACAAAGACAAGGATGAGGAGCAACAGGGGTGTCTGAGGTCAGGTCGCTGGAAGCTAGGCAGTCTGCTTGAGGGGACTGGAAGAGGGGGAGTCCAGGGCATCTGGTCCAGGACTCCCCAAGATGGACTTGGCTGAAAGTCACTGATTTCTGTGCTAACAAGTTCTGTTCTATGCTGTGTTCCTGTTGACTAATAAACCTTCCGTTTTACAATGCTGGTTGAGAGTCACAACTGACTGCGGAGTTGGGGTGCAGGGTCCTCTGGCTTTCCCAGGAGCCCCGCCCGGGTGGACTTGCTGCGGGAAGCGCACGGTGTGGAAGGGGACGCTGAATGCTCCGAGGTCAGACCCAGGAAGGCCGAAGCTGTGTAAGCTTCTTGCCCTAGCGACAGTCTGCTCAGAGAGAAGAGGCTCCCCCAGAGTCCTGACTGGCTTCGTATGGCGTAGTTCCAGAGCATCACCCGGTGACTCGGTGACATAGGGCCATTCAGTCACATTCATTTCCAGAAGTGTGTTGTCACGAAAGCCCCGTCTCCCGTGTGAAAGCAGCTCCCAAATGGGGCTTTCAATCCAATTAGCTGGATGAGCGTTCACTATTCTGGGGATCGGGGGACCAGGGGTGCATCCCCTGGGCTGGCAACACATTCCACTGGGCCCTCGCATGGAACAGCCCTGCCCAGAGTCTCGGGGGATGAGCTAGCCCACGGCATGCCAGCGCTCCAGGGGCTGCTCCAGTTTGCCGTTCGTGGCCTGGGGAGGGACAGGACTGGAGCAGTGTGAACCCTCAGCTGATACGCCAGGCTTTGTGCACACACGGAAGCATCACCAAGCCTGGCCCGGCAGTGTCACCAGCCTGGCTAAAGATCTCTGCGTTTAGCTCTGAGGGTCCATTTGCCACCACGAAGCCCCACATTTGCTGTTGTTCTGCCTGACACTTAACCCAAGTGGCAGAGAAATAAAAGCCTGGCCACAGTGGCCAGTCCCTCCTTGCCATCAGTGGAGCTCTGCCAAGCTGCACCAACTGCGGTCCCCCATCACTGGCCCCAGATTACACCCATGGGCATCCTACAAACAGCTAGGTAACAGCCGCAGGGACCGACGGAGGTGGCGGGAGTCATGGTTAGCAATGCTGCCGCCCAGTGTCAGACAGGAGCTATAACAGCTCTGGGTAGCTGGGTAGGATCCTATTTCAGGCCCAAGGAACTCCCAAAGCGAGGCTCCCATCCCAGATTCCTCTGTATCCTTCCTTTGGGGTGGGGTTGCCCAGAGTTCCCACCCACAAACTGGAGATCCCCTGAGATGTGGATCTCAGGGACCCCCCAGGGACACCAGGCAGTGCTACTCTGGGCCCCTGCCCTGCCTGGGATTTTCCAGCTGTCTCCTGTCTCCAGCACACTCCTTTAGGGGGGGCTCCCCCAACAGGGAGCTGTGAAATGCTTGGGAAAGTGAACGCAGCCTCTGGGGGGGACGAGGTGCCAGTCCTCCCCTTGGCCCCTCCTCTGGCTGCCCACTGCCCTCCCCGGGGACCAGGGGAAGAGCAAAGGCTGGGCCCTTTTCTGTGGGAAGGGGAAGGCCTGTGCACAGGGGTCCCTCCGCACCTGCATCCCAAGATACGATTTGCACAGCGCTGTTGTCGCTGAGAGCCCAGGGCCACGCTGCGTTGTGTGTATGGCATAAACAGTCGGACTCCCCCGCCATGCGTAGTCGTGTCCCTGCAGCAAAGAGCAGCCCTGCAGTTCTTGCAGCTGGGGGAATGGCAGCGATGGAGGCGCTTGGGGATGGAGTACCTGCTATTTTCCCCTGTGTCACACACATAGCCAGCTGCCGGCCCCAGAGCTTCGCTCCCCCATGTATGAAGCTGCTGGCCGGGGCTGACTCTCACCTGCGACATTCTAGGGCACTGCACCCTGGCAGGAGCCACGTGATAGGGCACTGCTGGATGAGGGGCACGGTGTGTGGGCCTGGGCCCTAGAGATCAGAGTGCCCTGCGACCTAGGATTCCTTTTGAACAGAAGGTGCTAGGATCAACACATCACAGTTTTTAGTTTTTCACTAAGAAACAGGCCCATTTTCAGGGGAAACACCAACATTTTGCTGCACCTGTTTTCTGAGATTTCACCAATTTAGAGAAATCAAACCAAAACATGAACCCCTCCCGACTGCACGGTGACTGGCTCACACAGCCCTGAGCCATTGATTGCCTTATTATCAGTTGCCTGGAAGGAACAGACATTGGGGAAGATCTGACATTACAGCAGCACAAGCGCACCACAGCAGTTACGCCGCTGTTGCACTTCAGTGTAGACGCTACCTATGCTGGCAGCTGTCCTGTCACTGTCATTAATCCGCCTCCCCAAGAGGCGATAGCTAGGTTGCCAGAAGAATTCTTCCATTGGCCAAGTGCTGTCCACACCAGGAGGTTGGTTGGCTTAACTATGTCTCTCAGGGGCCTGGATTTACACCCCTCAGACACACAGCTATGCCGATGTATGTTGCCAGCATAGACCAGCCCTGAGCGGCAGTAGCTAGGTGGATGGAAGAATTCTTCAGCCTGGTCTACACTACGATTTTAGTTCGAATTTAGCAGCGTTATAGCAAATTAACCTTGCACCCGTCCACACAATGAGGCCATTTAATTCGATTTAAAGGGCTCTTAAAATCGGTTTCTGTACTCCTCTCCGACGAGGGGAGTAGCGCTGATATTGGTATTGCCGGTTCGAATTAGGGTTAGTGTGGACGACATTCGATGGTATTGGCCTCCGGGAGCTATCCCACAGTGCACCATTGTGACTGCTCTGGACAGCAATCTAAACTCGGATGCTCTGGCCAGGTGGACAGGAAAAGCCCCGTGAACTTTTGAATTTCATTTCCTGTTAGCCCAGCGTGGAGAGCACAGGTGACCACACAGAGCTCAACAGCACAGGTAACCATGCAGTCCGAGAACCGAAAAAGAGCACCAGCATGGACCACACGTGAGGTACTGGATCTGATCGCTATATGGGGAGAGGATTCAGTGCTAGCAGAACTACGGTCCAAGAGACGAAATGCCAAAACTTTTGACAAGATCTCCAAGGGCATGATGGAGAGAGGCCACAATAGGGACTCATATCAGTGCCGTGTTAAAGTGAAGGAGCTCCGACAAGCCTACCAGAAAACCAAGGAGGCAAACGGACGGTCCGGGGCAGAGCCGCAGACATGCCGCTTCTACGAGGAGCTGCATGCAATTCTAGGGGGGGCCGCCACCACTACCCCACCCCTGACCATGGATTCCGAGGAGGGGTTAATCTCATCCGTGCATGAGGATTCAGCGGACGGGGAAGAGGAGGAGGAGGAGGACGCGCTTGCTGAGAGCACACAGCACTCCATTCTCCCCAACAGCCAGGATCTTTTTCTCACCCTGACTGAAGTACCCTCCGAACCCTCCCAAGGCGGCATCGCAGACCCCCTGGAAGGGACCTCTGGTGAGTGTACCTTTGTAAATATCAAACATGGTTTAAAAACAAGCATTTTTTAATGATTAATTTGCCCTGGGGCCTTGGGATGCATTCGCGGCCAGTACAGCTACTGGAAAAGTCTGTTAACGTGTCTGGGGATGGAGCGGAAATCCTCCAGGGACGTCTCCATGAAACTCTCCTGGAGGTACGCCAAAAGCTTTTCCAGAAGGTTTCTGGGCAGGGCAGCCTTATTCCGTCCTCCATGGTATGACACTTGACCACGCCATGCTAGCAGCAAGTAATCTGGTATCATTGCATGACAAAGCTTGGCACCGTATGGTCCCTGTGTTTGCTGGCATTCAAGCAACATCCGTTCTTTATATTGCTGTGTTATCCTCAGGAGAGTGATATCGTTCATGGTAACCTGGTTGAAATACGGGAATGTAATTAAGGGGACAGAGGTGCCCCCGTTCCTACTGGGCTGTTTGCCTGTAGCTGAAAAGAAATCCTTCCCTGCAGTTAGCCAAGGGGGGGGGGGGGGAGTGGGCGGACAATGGCGCTGAGGTTTTCGCGTTTGGCTTGCAGGGGTCTTCCCTGATACCAGCCACGCGGTGGGGGGAGGGGTAAAGCGATCATCCCACAGCATTGAATGGGTGGTGTGTGTGTGTGGGGGGGTTTATTTTGTTTTCTGCTGCTGCACAATAACAGGCAAACCGCAGCACTTAATGGGCTTTGCTTGCTATGGGAAAGGAGGGCGCTGATGTAATGCAGAAGCCAAAAGACAATGGCTTACCATGGCTGCATACAAGCCGAATTCTGTTGCCCGGCCCTGCGTCTGTGATCTCTAACACCAAAGCCGCAGGCACTCAATATAAGATGCAAAATGCGACCTTGTACAGAAATCACATGTGCTATGTAATGTGAATAATGTTGTTCACCGTGAAAGAGTATCAGCATTGTTCTATAAAATGTATCTTTTTAAATACTTCTCTCCCTTTTTTCCCATCCTGCAGCTGCAAATTTTTCAAGCCTCCCTCCTCCGTCCCGAAGGCTCTCCCAGATAAGGCGGCAAAAGAAACGCACGTGAGACGACATGTTCTCAGAAATAATGCAATCTACCCGCGATGAGAGAGCTCGTTTGAATGAATGGAAGGACACAGTCTCAAAGTTCAGGAAAGATGCCAGTGATCGTGAGGACAAGAGGGACCAACGTGAGGACATGAGGGACCAACGTGAGGAGAGAAGGGATGCTCGAGATGAGAGGTGGCGGGATGCAACGCTGGGGCTGCTGCGTGAGCAAACAGACATGCTGCAGCGTCTGGTGGAGCTTCAGGAACGGCAGCAGCAGGATCACAGAGTGCCGCTGCAGCCCCTGTCTAACCGCCCTCCCCCATCCCCAAGTTCCATAGCCTCCTCACCCAGACGTGTAAGAACGCAGGGGGGGAGGCTCCGTGCATCCTGCCACTCCACCCCAGTGGACAGCCCAAGCAAAAGGCCGTCATTATTTTGAATTTGTTTAGTGACCTCTTCCTTCCCTCCTATCCTCCTCCCAAACCCCACCCGGACTACCTTGTCAGTTCTTTCCCTATGTTTATTACCCGTTAATAAAGAATGCATGAGTTCTAAACGATACTGACTTTATTTCTTTCAAAGCAAGCTGTGATCGAAGGGGGGAGGGTGGGTTGCTTACAGGGAATGAGTCAATCAAGGGGGCGGGTTTTCATCAGGGACAAACAAACAGAACTTTCACACAGGAGCCTGGCCAGCAATGAAACTTGTTTTCAAAGCTTCTCTGATGCGCACCGCTTCCCGGTGTGCTCTTCTAATCGCCCTGGTGTCTGGCTGCGCGTAATCAGCGGCCAGGCGGTTTGCCTCAGCCTCCCACCCCGCCATAAAGGTCTCCCCCTTACTCTCACAGAGATTGTGGAGCACACAGCAAGCAGCAATAGCAATGGGAATGTTGGTTTGGCTGAGGTCTGAGCGAGTCAGTAACGAGCGCCAGCGACCCTTTAAACGTCCAAAGGCACATTCTACCACCATTCTGCACTTGCTCAGCCTGTAGTTGAACAGCTCCTGACTACTGTCCAGGCTGCCTGTGTATGGCTTCATGAGCCATGGCATTAAGGGGTAGGCTGGGTCCCCAAGGATAACGATAGGCATCTCAACATCCCCAATGGTTATTTTCCGGTCTGGGAAGTAAATGCCTTGCTGCAGCCGTTTAAACAGACTAGTGTTCCTGAAGACGCGAGCGTCATGAACCCTTCCCGGCCATCCCACGTTGATGTTGGTGAAACGTCCCTTGTGATCCACCATTGCTTGCAGCACCATTGAAAAGTACCCCTTGCGGTTTATGTACTGGCTGCCCTGGTGCTCCGGTGCCAAGATAGGGATATGGGTTCCATCTATCGCCCCACCACAGTTAGGGAATCCCATTGCAGCAAAGCCATCCACTATGAGCTGCACATTTCCCAGAGTCACTACCTTTGGTAGCAGCAGCTCAGCGATTGCTTTGGCTACTTGCATCACAGCAGCCCCCACAGTAGATTTTCCCACTCCGAACTGATTACCGACTGTCTGGTGTTGCAAGCTTCCACAGGGCTATCGCCACTCGCTTCTCAACTGTGAGGGCTGCTCTCATCTTGGTATTCTGGCGCTTCAGGGCAGGGGAAAGCAAGTCACAAAGTTCCATGAAAGTGCCCTTACGCATATGAAAGTTTCGCAGCCACTGGGAATCATCCCACACCTGCAACACTATGCGGTCCCACCAGTCTGTGCTTGTTTCCCGGGCCCAGAATCGGCGTTCCACAGCGAGAAGCTGCCCCATTAAGAACATGATCTCCAAAGCGCCGGGGCCCGTGGCGCGAGACAATTCCGTGTCCATGTCCATGTCCTCATCACTCTCATCGCCGCGCTGCCATAGCCACCTCCTCCTTGCCTGGTTTTTCAGGTCCTGGTTCAGCATAAACTGCACGATAATGCGCGAGGTGTTTACAATGTTCATGACTGCTGTCTTGAGCTGAGCGGGCTCCATGCTTGCCGAGGTATGGCGTCTGCACAGTTCACCAAGGAAAAAAGGCGCGAAACGGTTGTCTGCCGTTGCTTTCATGGAGGGAGGGGGAAGATGTTCCCAGAACCGCCCGCGACAATGTTTTTTGTCCCATCAGGCATTGGGATCTCAACCCAGAATTCCAATGGGTGGGGGAGACTGCGGGAACTATGGGATAGCTATGGGATAGCTACCCACAGTGCAACGCTCCGGAATTCGACGCTAGTCTCAGTACATGGACGCGCACCGCCAAATTAATCTGCTTAGTGTGGCCGCGTGCACTCGAATTTATACAATCGGTTGCAAAAAATCGAATTCCGTAAATTCGGAGTAATCCCGTAGTGTAGACGTACCCTTCCATCAACCTTGTGGTGACTACACCAGGGCTTAGGTCAGCTTAACTACAACTCTCAGGGGAGTGTATTTTTCACACCCTCTGAGCAATGTCGTTAAACCGACCTAACTTTGGGTTTAGATCCACCCCAAGTTCCTCCCTGCAGATCCGGGCGGATATATAAAAACATCAGCAGGCCCTTAACTCTACTGTCACAGCAATAACCCAAGGATAGCAAATAATGCAGACGTGGAATCAGTGCTAGGGGACAAGAATTCACCTTCCAGCTTGAGATACTGGCGGAGAGACAGGGGCTTCTGTAGCATATGCTGATAGCATAGAATCATAGAAGATTAGGGTTAGAAGAGACCTCAGGAGGTCATCTAGTCCAACCCCCTGCTCAAAGCAGGGCCAACCCCCCAACTAAATCATCCCAGCCAGGGCGGGCCTTAAAAACCTCTAAGGATGGAGATTCCACCACCTCCCTAGGTAACCCATTCCAGTGCTTCACCACTCTCCCACTGAAATAGTTTTTCCTAATATCCAGCCTAGATCACCCCCACTGCAACTTGAGACCATTGTTCCTTGTTCTGTCATCTGCCACCACTGAGAACAGCCGAGCTCCATCCTCTTTGGAATCCCCCTTCAGGTATCATAGAATCATAGAACTTAAGATCAGAAGGGACCATTATGATCATCTAGTCTGACCTCCTGCATGATGCAGGCCACAAGAGTTGACCCACCCACTCCTGAAATAACTCTCACCCTTGTCTCAGCTGTTGAAGTCCCCAAATCATGATTTAACGACTTCAAGCAGCAGATAATCCTCTAGCAAGCGACCCCTGCCCCATGCTGCGGAGGAAGGCGAAAAACCTCCAGGGCCTCTGCCAATCTACCCTGGAGGAAAATTCCTTCCCGACCCCAAATATGGCGATCAGCTGAACCCCGAGCATGCGGGCAAGATTCTCCCTCCAGACACTCAGGACAAAGACTTTCAATATCCCAACATTTACCATCGGTACTAACTACCAGCGGTGGCACATTATTGACCTATTGTTTAAATCAAGGTATCCTATCAAACCATTCCCTCCATAAACTTATCAAGCTTAATCTTAAAGCCGGAGAGGTCTTTCGCCCCCACTATTTCCCTCGGTAGGCCGTTCCAGTATTTCACTCCTCTGACGGTTAGAAACCTTCGCCTAATTTCAAGCCTAAACTTCCCAACTGCCAATTTATATCCATTTGTTCTCGTATCCACATTAGCACTGAGCCGAAATAATTCCTCTCCCTCCCCGATATTGATCCCTCTGATATATTTAAAGAGAGCAATCATATCTCCCCTCAACCTTCTTTTGGTTAAGGAAAACAATCCGAGCTCCTCAAGTCGCCTTTCATACGACAGGCTTTCCATTCCTCGAATCATCCTAGTGGCCCTTCTCTGTACCCTTTCCAGTTTAAGTTCATCCTTCTTAAACATGGGAGACCAGAACTGCACACAGTACTCCAAATGAGGTCTCACCAGCGCCTTGTATAACGGGACTAGCACCTCCTTATCTCTACTAGAAATACCTCGCCTAACGCAACCCAAGACCGCATTAGCCTTTTTGACGGCCACATCACATTGCCGACTCATAGTCATCTTGCGATCGACCAGGACTCCGAGGTCCCTCTCCTCGTCCGTTACTTCCAACAGGTGCGTCCCCAGCCTATAACTATAATTCTTATTAGTCATCCCTAGATGCATAACCTTACACTTCTCACTATTAAATTTCATCCTATTACTAATACTCCAGTTTACCAGGTCATCCAAATCCCCCTGGAGGATATCCCTATCCTTCTCCGAATTGGCAATACCTCCCAACTTCGTGTCATCCGCAAACTTTATCAGCCCACTCCTACTTTCGGTTCCGAGGTCAGCGACGAATAGATTGAATAACATCGGACCCAAAACCGAACCCTGAGGAACCCCACTGGTAACCTCCCTCCAACCCGACAGCTCCCCTTTCAGTACGACCCTCTGCAGTCTCCCCTTTAACCAGTTCTTTATCCACCTCCGGAATTTCATTTCGATCCCCATCCTTTCCAATTTACGCAGTAATTCTTCATGCGGTACCGTATCAAACGCCTTACTGAAATCAAGATATATCAGATCCACCGCATTGCCCTTATCTAAAAAATCTGTTACTTTCTCAAAGAAGGAGATCAGGTTGGTTTGGCACGATCTACCTTTCGTAAAACCATGTTGTAATTTGTCCCAGACGCCATCGACCTCAAGGTCCGTAAGTACTCTCTCCTTCAATATTTTTTCCATGACTTTGCACACTACAGACGTTAAACTAACAGGCCTGTAGTTACCCGGGTCACTTTTTTTCCCCTTCTTGAATATAGGAACTACATTAGCTAATCTCCAGTCCAGCGGTACAACACCCGAGTTTAGGGATTCATTAAAAATTATCGCTAACGGGCTCGCAATTTCACTCGCCAATTCTTTTAATATTCTCGGATGAAGGTCATCCGGACCGCCCGATTTACTGCCGTTAAGCTTTTCAAGTTTGGCTCGTACCTCGGATACCGTAATGTCTACCCCCCCCCCTTCATTCCCATCATTCACGCCGCCACTATTCCCAAGCCCTTCAGTAGCCTCATTAAATACCGAGGCAAAATATTCGTTCAGATATTGTGCCATGCCTAGATGATCCTTAATCTCCACCCCGTCTCCATTCTTAAGCGGTCCCACTTCTTCTTTCTTGGATTTCTTCCTATTTATATGGCTAAAAAACCTTTTACTATTGTTTTTAATTCCCTTCGCGAGATCTATCTCCACTTGGCTTTTGGCCTTTCTAACCGCATCCCGACACCCTCTTACCTCCATAAGGTAGGTTTCTTTGCTGATCCCTCCCATCTTCCACTGTTTATACGCCTTCTGTTTTTTCTTAATCACCCCTCTGAGACGCTTGCTCATCCAGTCCGGTCTAAAACCGCTACCTACAACCCTTTTTCCCTTTCTCGGGATACAGGCCTCAGAGAGGTCCTGCAACCTCCACCTAAAATAATCCCACGCCTCTTCCGCCTTTAGATCTCTAAATCTGTTTGTCCAATCCACTCGCTTAACTAGCTGCATTAATTTAGTAAAGTTAGCCCTCTTGAAATCATAAACCTTAGTCTCAGATGCACTTTTGTTTATCCTTCCATTTAGTTTGAACCGAATTAGCTCATGATCACTCGAGCCAAGGTTGTCCCCTACAACCATTTCCTCAACGAGGTCCTCACTACTCACCAAAACCAAATCTAAAATGGCATCCCCCCTCGTCGGTTCAGCAACTACTTGATGAAGGAATTCATCAGCTATCACATCTAGGAAAAGCTGAGCCCTATGATTATTACTAGCATTTATTCCCCAATCTATATCCGGGAAGTTAAAGTCTCCCATGATCATACAGTTCCTACTAGTATTGACCTCCTTAAAAACATTAAAGAGTTCTCTATCCATATCCAGGCTAGATCCCGGCGGTCTATAGCACACCCCAATCACTATCCCAGGGGAGGCTCTAGTATTTTTCTTCCCCAACGTGACCATTGCCCAAACAGACTCCGTATTATCTATTCCATTACTAGTTATTTCGTTACAGTTTACCTCATTATTGACATACAAGGCTACCCACCCACCCCTTTACCTTTGTTCCGGTCTTTCCTAAACAGAACATACCCTTCCATACCTGTACTCCAGTCGTGACTACCGTTCCACCACGTTTCGGTTATTCCCACGATATCTGGTTTCAATTCTCGGACCAGGAGCTCCAATTCCTCCATTTTGTTACCTAAGCTTCTCGCATTAGTGAACAGACATCCTAATTTCTGCTGTTTGGCTTCTCTCACCTTTGTTACCCAATTCGGTAGGGACACCGTACCGCCAGTATGACGTATCGGTCTAGTATCCCTCCCCCCCCTTCCTTATGTCCAAACCCCTCCCTCTGGCAATATCAGTTTTTATCCCTTCATAGTTGAAGGCTGCTATCAAATCCTCCCTCACTCTTCTCTTCTGCAGACTAAATAAGCCCAGTTCCTTCAGCCTCTCCTCGTAAGTCATGTGCCCCAGCCCCCTAATCATTTTAATTGCTCTCCACTGGACTCTCTGGCCTGGCCTGGGGTTAGAAGCTGGACCAGTGGCTAGAACGTTAGCTTGGGATTTAAAAGAATAAGTTTCCAGTCCCTGGTCTATTACAGGCTTCCTGTGTGACAATGGCCAAGTCCCACATCCTCTCTGGGCATCTGCTCCCCATCTGTACATGGGGTGACAGCCCTGCCCTGTTGTGAGGACCAAGACATCAGGGATTGCGAGGTATCCTGATGCTGTGGTAATGGGGGCCTATGGCAGGCAGCCCCCCCCACCCCGAGTCCCTGCTTACAGAGCCCCTCCCCTGCCTGTGGCACACAAGGGGGTCTCCAAACCCAACACACCCGCTCTCACCTCTGGGAAAATCAAAGCCAAGGACCAAAGGTGGTCAGTCTCTGAGGCAGGTGTGGTCACCCTTTGGGGTTCAGCAGATCTGCAGGCTCTAGTGTCCATGGTCAGGGCCTCCCTCTAGGCCCCTTCCTTTTGGTAGCCCCCGCTTTATACCAGGTCCATACAGCCTCTGGGGTGGCAGGGTCTGCAACTGTCTCCTCTTTGCTGCTCTGTCCCTGTGGCCAGCTGTCTCCAAGGCATGGTGGCCCTGCCCGTGGCAGCCCCCTCCCCGTGCCAGGCTTTCCCTTTCTAAGCTTCCTCGCTGCAGGCAGAGCAAGCCTTCCCGGTGCACCTGGTTAGTGCTGGCTAGCCCACAAGAGCTCCTTAGCCTGCTCCACTCTAGAGTGAGGTGTCCCCCTCCCCAGGCCATAGGAACCCCTTCCATAGGATTTCAAGTTCATTGTAGCCAAGTGCAGGAAAGTGACTGTGCAGATGCTGCCCCCCTGGTTTTTGTTTGGGCTGCAGTTCACCCTGTTAGTCACTGAGTGCTGTGGGGCCCTTTGCAGGTGGAGGGGTTCGCGTTCAGGTCGGCAGCACACGAAGAGAGACGAGGTTGGCATGACCCCAGCCTGCCTGGCAGAGGCAAGGAGCCTTCCCTTTGGCTCACCTAGAGCTGCTGTCTCAGTCAGGTGCTGGCTGCAGGCTGCACACGCTCCACAAGCCCAGCTGCTATCTTGCTAAGTGGTTCAGTCCGGTCGAGACCCTAGTCACCAGTTGGCAAACCCAAGAGCTGCTCCTGGTTGCTGCTCCCCAGCAGGAAGCTGTTGGTGGCTTTTCAGCAGCCAGTCCATCATGTACAGGAACTTTCAGAAAATCAATTCTTCATGAAGGGGAGTGCTGATGAATTGCCATGGCCTGAGGACATTGTTAATAGAATTTCACAATCTTTTTCCACCCAGAGGATTTGCACCAGACACTCCCCTGTGCTGCTCCGATATTTAGCACTTGTGGGATTTCAGATGATGGTGGGTTAAAACCCCCAGACCCTCACACACAAACCAGATTAGTGCTTTGGCATGTGGACATTAATTATCCTTGATCTGTTTTGTTCCTAGTGAAGACATCCCCCAGTGGTTTCCCTGGGATCCTGCAGGAAGGCGTGAGGTGGGTTTTGATTAGCAAGGATTATCCCTGGTCTGAGCAGAGACACATCAGCCGTGGTGAGCACTGTGGAGAGACATTGTTGCTTCAGCTCATGATTGCCACATTCTGTATTTACATTTTTAAGCACATTTCACGCCAGGCAGAGAGCCCTGGAAAATGAAAATCCAGTGCTCCTCCCCAGAGCAGGCACAGCACAGGCAGGGGCTGGGCAGGCCAAAGAGGGGCTGCTTGGGAGGGGGCTGTACCAACAGGGATACCTGCCCCTTTGGGAACTAGACAGACTGCCAGCTCATTTCCCTGTACAGCTAGAGTGTAACAATTTTCAGTCACAACTGACGACTGACCTAGGTTGGATTTGACTAGGGAAAAACTCCATATCCCATTCCCAGTCCCCAGCAGAAGTCCTATTTATCATCCTTTGTTACGGAGTGTGGGGGAGCCAGGGCCATGCACCCCACACTTCCTGCGATTCACCATGACTCTCAGCCAGCCAGTAAAACAGAAGGTTTATTAGACAACAGGAACACAGTCTAAAACAGAGCTCGTAGGTACAGAGAACAGGACCCCTCAGGCGGGTCCATCTTGGGGGGTAGGGAGCCCAGACCCTGGTTCTGGGCCTCCCTCCATTTCCCGAACCAGCTCCAAACTGAACCCCCCCCAAAGCAGTCTCACCCAGCCACACACCCCAGCCCCTCCTCCAGCCTTTGTCCAGTTCCCGGGCAGAAGGTGTTACCTGGCCTCTACCCCATCCTGGGCTCAGGTTACGTGCTCAAGTATCATCCCTCAAGTGAAGTCACACCCTATTATCCGACCACCATCTAATATTGATTCAGACAATAAGCTAGTAAAACTCCCATGCAACATTACCAGGTTAATACTCCCAGTCCCTACTCCGTCACATCCTCTAATGCAGTGGTTCTCAACCAGGGGTCCGGGGCCCCCTGGCGGGCCAGAAGCAGGTTTCAGGGGGTCTGCCAAGCAGGGCCAGGGTTAGACTCCCTAGGGCCCAGGGCAGAAAGCTGAAGCCCCTCTGCATGGGGCTGAAGCTCGGGGCCATGAGCCCCACCACCCGGGGCTGGAGATGAAGCCTGAGCAATGTAGTTTCCCCCAGCAATTGCCCTACTTGCTGCGCCCTAACACAAGTCCTGACTTTTATATGCAGAAAACCAATTGTTGTGGCACACGTGGGCCATGGAGTTTTTATAGCATGGGCGGGGGGGCGGGGGAGGGGAGGGTGACCAGACGTCCCGATTTTATCAGGACCGTCCCGATATTTCGGTGTCTGTCCCACGTCCCGACTGATCTTTGGTCGGGACCAGGGCTGGCGCAACCCATTAGGCGACCTAGGCGGTCGCCTAGGGCACTGCTATTTTGGGGGCGCCTGCGCCCCGGCCGCCTGTTGAAATTTGGGGGCGGGACCTTCCGCCGCCGCTGTCGGGGGCGGCATTTCGGGGGCGGGACCTTCCGCCGCCTAAGGCGCCGGAAGAGCTGGCGCCGCTACTGGTCGGGACGCATTTTGTCCCGGCAGCACTGTGGGGTTTTTTGTGGGTTTTTTTCAGCTGGGGCAGGACTCGCTCGGCTTTTTTTTTTTCTTTTCTCAGCCCCTTCCTCCCCCCATGTGTCCCGATATTTTCTTCCCATCAACTGGTCACCCTAGGGTGGGGAGGAGGAGGAGCTCAGAAAGAAAAAGGTTGAGAACCCCTGCTGTAATGCACACATGGTTGAATGAGCACAGATGATTGAATGAGCCTGATTTCCAGGCCAAATTTGCACACCTACCATGCACACATGCTACCTCAAGTGCACACGCACATTTGGGATTGCTACATGCACAGGGCTAGAAAGGAATCTGTCCAGCCAGGCACGACTGCTGGTGTGCGCATGCTGAGGTGTGCAAACAAAGCAGGTGCAGGTCTGAAAACGCAGCAAAGGCATGCACAGTTTGGGTCTGAAAATCTCCCCGGACAGGTCGTTCCCCTCCCTGGGGTCCGTCACTCTGTGATGAATGTGGCCATCTTCTGAAGCACGGGGCACTGGTCACTGCCAGAGGCGGGGCGCCAGGCTAGACGGGTCATTGCTTTGCTCTGTATGGCAGTCGCTATGCTTCTTTTTGTTTGTGGAGCGTTCGCCCTGCTCTCCTGGCTTAGCCCCCATCTAAAGCCTGACTGCTCTATGATCCCCCAGCTGGGCTCTGCAGCCAGGTGAGGGACCCAAGAGCTGAACGGCAGCAACAAAGTCCTAGTTTCCACATAAAGACCCGCAGAGAAAAACCGAGGGAGCTGTCGCACTTGGGAAGCGGACAAGGCTCTAGCTGGCGTGTTGCGGTACCCTGGGGGGACGGTCTCTTCACCAGCTAGCGTCACAGCTCTCTGCAGAGATGTTCAGCTAGCCTCATCTCTAGAATGGCTCCACTGTAGCCATAGCAACCAGGCTGCTCTTGTGCTTCCCATTTCTCTACAGGTGAGCACGTTCGCTTCTGCCACATTTCCTGCCATGCAAGAGGCTCTTGGGAAGAGACGCTCCCCCGCTGCCCAGGCTGCTCCCTGCGGGTTGATTGCCAGTCAGTTCCCGGTTCGGACCAGGAGGCTCTAGAAAGGAAAGGCAGAGATGACGGGCATTGCATTTGGGCTGACGGCGCATCGGAGCAGCCGGGATGGCTGGAGCTGTGTCGTGCTGGCAGCTCTCCACAAACAGCCTGCTGGGATGGGGAGGAGGCCTCGAAGCACCACAGCGTCCTGTGGCTCTTGAGCTCCTGGGAGGCCAGACCTGTCCTTGGGGTATAAGCCTCCTGTAAGGAGGGGAACGACAAACGCTCTCCCTGCGCTGGCTGTGGAATTGCTCTTCTGGCCAGAACATAAAAACCAGACTAGGAGTCGGCAGTTGGGGCAGGGGGGTAGGGACCGTGGTGGGAGATAAAGTGGGGCTGTGTTGAGTGGTTTGAGCACAGGACAGGCAGCCAGGGGATTGCTGAGGGTGAGCTCTGACACTTCAACCCTCTGTTTCCACTGCCCCAGCTGGGAATGGTGATGATAACACAGGGAACATCCCCTCATCTGAAAGTCTCTGGTCAATGGATTTCAGCTCCCATCTAAATGCTGGATGGAGGGGAAAGAAATGAACCTGCACATCCCGTCCATGGGCGGGTCAGTTCGTTACCAGCAGCGCAGCACTGTGAAGGTCAGTTGTGCTCGGTGAGTGCTGAGTGCGAGTGTGTGAGTGTTCTCGGATGCTGGCAGGACAATGACAGTGACATCCGGGGTTAGAACTTGTTCCTTGAGCATTTGGAAGATACCGTCACAGGGAGACACTGGCTCTTTAAGAGAGAAGAGGCCAGCGCCCCTGTGACTGGTCAGACGACCCCCGTCACTGGGTTTAAGGGAGGGCACCTGGGCCCTACAGAGTAGGAGACTGGGAGAATTGGGTATAGGAGGTGTGGGTGAGGGTGTGGGTAAGGGCTGCAAGGAAGAACTGGCTGGAGTTGCTTGGGTGAAAGCTTCAGGAGACCCAGCAGGGAGAGCTGAGCTTGGAAGAGAGCTGGGACAGGCGTGGTGGTGAGCACTGACCAAAGCTGGGGACCCCGAGGAGCAGACGGGCCTAGGAAAAGCAGAAGGTCTAGCTTGGTCGGGGAAGCTGAGCTAGAAACAAGAGGGTTGCGGTGGGAGGGTGGCTCCCCTGAGCAGGGGTAGGACTCACTGGCAGGGCAGCCTGGGGGGTGCAGCATTGCAGGATGGGGAGTGCTTGGGGCAAAGGGCTGTGTGAAGGGCTGCGGGAGGACTAGTCAATGGGGCCCCGGACCAGGGGCCAAAGGAACTGAGAACACAGTGTTGCTGTTGACTCTTGGGTGGGTGACTTGCTGGTGATGTCCCGTAAGAGGGGAGTGGAAAACTGCTGTACGTTTAGATGTTTACAGTGGGAACCAGAGAATAGTTTTTCTACAAGCCTTCAGGGAACTACTACACTGGTGTACGTGAATAAATTATGCCCAGAGGCAGGTTTTGTATTGATCCTGAGAGACCATGACCCTTTCACGTGTGGGAAAAAAGGGAAACCGAGGCTGGGTGCACCTGTTGTGCCCTGGCCTGACACTGGAGGGCGCTGAAGGCCAGGTTGCCCTACCACATACCTTGACATAAAGATGCATAAGAAGGAAGCCATGGCAGCCCGGATTGCTGAGACAAAAGGTTCTGTGCCATGTAGCAGTAGCATTCTGTGGCCTTGGAAATAATGCCTTAACGAGTGTCTAGATGAGTAAACCCAATATACCTGAGCTGAACTTCTCTTACCCGCTTCCTAAACTGTTTTACACCACCAAGGCCACTGGGCTATCTTCCTATGGATAGCAGGTTACCACGGCTACACTCCACTCCTCTCTCCCCTTGGCAACATCTGTGCATAGCAACAAGGATGCACACTCCCTCCTGTGCAGGGACGAACTGCACCAAGCCTCTGAGCCAATCCAGTGCTTTCCAATCACAGACTTCCAAACTAGAGACCACCAGTCCGATTATTTAGCTCCTCCGACTGCCAGGGCAGGATTTCCATGCATCGCAGTGTGTGGTGTATTTCCGAAGCTCATTTGAAATATCCCAAGCGATGGGGCTCCTAGATCTCAGTGCTGGCACGCTGCGTATACCTTATGGATGGCCCCTTCCACGTGACAATGTTCAGACAGAAGCCAACACAAATTCCTTTTTCAAGTGAGATTTCATGGAACAGGGGAGCAAGTCCAGGTGTACAGCATCCATTTTGCATCCCTTCATTTTAAAATTCTGTAGAAAAGAGCAATCGATGTGTCTGGCTGCAAGATCTAGTCTTTGCAAAGCCAGCGACACTTATTGCTTCATGTTCAGTTACTCCCTTGGCATTTAGGGCCAATTCTGGTACCTTTACTCATGGCCTACTTCATAACTAGGACCACCGATGGGGGATCAGACCCTGGCCCTTAGGATGTGCTCCATTATGTTACTTGGGTGAGCAGATGAAGGCACAATGGCTACCAGGACCACTCTTCTTTCCTGGTCTGAAAATTGGCACTGATTTGCTTTTCCCCAGCCCTTTGGTCCCTCCCAGCTGTTTTCTGCATATATGTAGAAATCCAGATGATCATAGCGCCCCGTGGCTGCTCCCCTTTCTCTGGACTCCAGGCAAGAAAATGAAATTAGTGTGAGGTTCTGTGTACACGCTGCGGTTATTTGTCGACTGCTGTCGCTTCCCCAGCCCCACTTAGCCCAGCTGCACACCCGTAGTTCTTCTGCTCTTAGCAGGATAGCTGGGCTGGATTTTCCCCCTAATCTGTCCCCCATCACACACCCCAGTTCAGCAGTGCTAGAAGTGAGGGCAGGGCAGGCCCGGCTCTCGCAGGTGCTGCTGGCATTTAAACTCCACGTTGTTTAGCCCTGCTCAGAGCACATGTTGCATGGTGGTTAAAACACTGGCAGCGCCTGGCATCTTATCCACACTAGGGCGCCCCCTGAGGCAGCTGGCAAGGAATGTTCTCTCCAAATCCCATTGTCGCTAAGGCCTCCTGGAGTGGGTGAGGGGTGAGTGCCAGGGAGGGGGACGCCAGCCTTTCTCTAGCCAGAGCCTGGCATCATCTGCAGAGTCATCGAGTTACTGCAAACAGCTCAGAGACCATGAAAGCACAGACTGAGACACTGAGCAAAGCAGCTCTTCTCCGAAAGTCTGCCGTTCCTTTCTCTGCCCAAGCTTAGCTGCCCTGGCATGCTGGCTGCACCTCTCCTCACTCTGCTCCTTTCTGCCCTTTTCCCTCCGGCTAACCATCAACACCCCCCGCCCCACCCACATTTCTGCCCCTAACCTCCTCTCTCTTTCTCCTCAGGGTCCATTCCCTCATCTCTGCCCCCTCCCCGCGTGGCACTACATCTCGTGGCCGCTCGGGTCACTTTCCCATTGAGAGCAGAGTCAGTGACGTGGCGTCAGGTATTTGCTTGGTGTCACAAAATGTTCCCGTGTCATGTGTCCTCGCACCCGCTGGTAACAAATAGCCACACGGCAACCCCCCTTGCAGAGCCCAAGCCCAGGCACCCTGCCCCTCTCCAGGGCCTCAGCCCTGTCTTGCTTCTTCATAAACTCTGCACCCCCTTTCCTCCCTCAGCCCCTGCATTCGCTTGGGAAATGCTCAGTCCAAGGCTGCTCATGCGGCTGCCTGGCGTGGAAAGGCGGCCTGGGTATCCCACTCCCTTTGTGCAGCTGCTCTGATGGACAAAGCAACCTCAGAGCTTCGCCTGCTAGAGAAAGAGGAGCATTTTAACTCACCCAGCCCCCTTTCCTGGCTGCGGCTACTCACTGGGATCAGTAGCTGTGTCTGTTTGGTGTCTCACCCTGAGTGTTGGCCATCAGTGACTCTGTGTTGCCAACTCTCACAAGTCTCATAGTGTCTGGTGTTTTTCTTGAGGCCCCAGCTCCTGGAGTCCTGTGATTATGTGAGTCTCTCAGCTTCTGTTTAGAACAAACAGTAAATTTCTAGACTTGATGGTTGTGGAGCAAACCTTGAAAATGTGACCCGAGGACAGAACTAACGGCTCAGAAAACAAAATGAACGCCACATTTATTATTTTTAACAAACCTTCATCATTTTCAAGCCCAGCTCATGATGGTTGGGGCCTGACTCATGATTTTTGATTGCCAGGTGTTGACGATTTACTGATAACCCCTAATGTGCAAGCTACAAGCAAAGTTTGCCATAGCATCCCTGTGTCCCCTGGAGGTTCTACCCATAGCACGTGCTCCTTTCTGTCTCATCTGGCTCCCCACACACCCCTCTTCAGCCCTCACCTCCAGGCTCCAGCACCCTATGTTGTCTCCTCTCCCCTGCCCCAAGCACCAGCCCTTGCTCTTCTCTGCATCCCTCTGCCTCTGTTCTCCCCGGCCCACAGGCTCTGGTGCCTTTGTTCAGTCAGTAGTGTCACCTTGCCTGTTTCCCACAGTCGTGCTATGGTCTCTCACTCCTCCTGCCCCACAGGCCCTTGCCCCTTACTCCAGGTGTTACACAGCCCCTGACCACTTGTGGGCCTTCTCACCTGCCAGGCTTCCCCCACTGCCCTGGTCCAGGGACACCAGCCCCCCATCCTCCTCCCACTGCAGAGGCCTCTGTCCTTCCCTCAATCCCTGTATCACCGCCTCCCTGAGCCCTGAGTCCTTTGCCCACCTCCCCCCAGCTCTCAGACATAGGTCCTCCCCCCCCCCCCCCCCCCCCCCCCCCTGGGCCCCCCCCCCCCCCCCCCGCCTCCCCTGCCTGGCTCTCTGTCCTCATGCCCCTCAGTTCTGGGCATGAGGAGGATGGGGGTGGGGAGGAGGATGTGCTGTCTTGGCTTCCTCTTCCCTTGGATCTCTTCCACTGGTGCTGCCAGGACAAGTGATGATGGGCCCTACAGGTGACAGGGAGGGGGGGTGTTACACCTGGAGCAGGCAGACCTGCCTAAGTCGCTCCTGCCAGCCCCCATTGTTATGGCTGCTGTTCTCCGAGCTGTCTCCGGTTTCTCAGTGGCTCTGGCACTGGGGCAAGTCTTTGAATGATTTTTCCATTTTACACCACTTCAGACTCTCGCCGGGTGCCTTGCCCAGAGCACTGATGAAGGAATGCGGGCACTAGGTAATTGCTGCACGCTAGGGGTACTGGGAGTAGGACCGTACGCCTCCAAAAGCACAGCTTCCCCGTGCACTAAAGGGGTGCTCCCACGGCTGGTAATGCTAGCAGGTCTCTCCCCACAGGCTCGCCTGCACACGGCCAGTGTACGACATGTGCTGCAGAGCGCACAGGCCTCTCTGCCTTGCCTATGGAAGAGGCAGACAGCAGAGCAAACCAGCCTGCAAGTGATCGCACTTCTACAACAGAAGGGAAAATGGCACTTAGATCAATAAGCAACCAGATCTGAGGCTCTGTCTATGAGTGCGGCATGCAGATTTAGCTTTCTGGAGACTCCAGATCAAAACCAGGTGTGCCTCTTGCCTTAAATAAAGAAGTTGGGTTGAAAGTATTCTGCCCATGTCCAAAATCATGAGAGGTAAATTTACACAGGCATGGAAATGGAAAAGGATGAAAGCAGCTGTCACTATAACTCACTAAACATCTGCACGCAGAACATTTGGGGGTGGGGGGCAGAATTTACTGCTTTCTTGGGAGTGGTTTTCACCAACACAGCCTGGCCTGCAGCCGTTCCTCCTCCAGTCACCCTATCAGCTCTCGCTTGCTAAGAAGGTTGGGCTGGGTGACAACACGGATGAGCGATACCTGTCACAAACCTATGATGGTCCAAGAAGTGGTGTCAGTGAGTGAGCAGGTGCCACTCTTCCTCTGAGTCAGAACTGAATTGATGGTGTTGAGAGGCATGGTGCTGCCTTCCAATTAGATTTAAGTTCCCATGTCTTCTCCAGAACGATAGAGGTGTTAGCTCCAGGGTCTTGGATAAACTGAACAGCAAGTCACCTGGCTCAGGTGGGATGTATCCAAACATCTTATGAATGAAGTGGCTGCGGTGCTCACAAAACTATCAGTCTTGCATGAAAATCTGCAATTGCCCCACTCCAGTGGGTAGGCTGGAGGGTAGCAAATGTTCTGTCTATTTTTAGAAAAGGCTCTGTGGGGATCTGTAGAACAACAGACCTGTGAGACTTATTCCTGTACTTGGTAAACTGGTGACCAATTAAAAATAGAAACCTCTAGAAGACTAAAGAGTCTGGCTTCTGCAAAGGCAAGTCACAGCTCACTAATTGATTCCTAGCTGTTAGGACTGGAAGGGTCTACTATAATCCTGCAGCTTGATCTCCCATGTCACACAGGTGAGAGAGGTCCACCAGTAAATTCCTGCATCAAGCCCATGACTTCTGTTGAGCTAAAGCAGTGTGACATACCCAGGGTACAAGCTTGACTAGTGAGGAGCTGGATCACACCTGTACTCTAACCTGGGGTGCTCTTTACATTGCTTTGCTGTTGTTGCCTGCCTCTGCTCCTGGACTGCTCACAAACAGCCTCCAGCATGTAAATCACTCCTTGCTATGCCTGTGTGCACTTGCAGCCTGCCGGTCACACCCAAGCTTTCACCAGCCTAGATTATACTATAGGGTGACCCCAGCACACTTCCAGTCCCAGACTTTCCCCAGAAATATATGTTTTATGCTGCCCTGTCCTCTCCTGGACCATACAAGCTCATATACAGTCTGTCATTTTATTAATAGAAATGATATGCACAAATCTTGTTACCCCAAATGGAGTTTCCCAGACATTTCAATTCAAATACTCTGGAGTAGATAAAACAAGTAATGAGGCATAAAAGTCAGAAGTGGTTACAAGAACAATAAAGATAAAATGAAACTAGTGCCTAACTTAACAAACTATGTTCAATTCAAAGCCAAGTTTTTCTCACCACAAGCTCTCAACAGTCTTACTGGCCAAACTTCTTAGGACTCCGTCTTCTGTGTGATGGCTGCTTCCTTTGTTCCTTCTGGTGCAGTGAATCAATGGAGAGAGAGAGAGAGGAGGAGGAGGAGGTATGGTCCATTGGAGTGTCTGCCTCTTATTTTTATAGTCCTGTCCTCCCTTAGAGAAGCATTTCCAGCTTGGAGCCTGGTGCCAAGCAGACTGTGTGGAAGAGAACCACATGCTGCATCTTTGCTAAGATGGAGATTTTCTGCCCATGCTCCTTTTCCTCTCAATGAATAGCCATTTAGCAGATGATGGCCCATTGACCTTGTTAACACCTAGTTGTGGCATCATCTTACACTTTGTCTCTGAGGAACTGGTTTGGCCACTCCCCAGACTTGGAACATGTGTTAGTAACTCCACACAGTGGAATCTTATAACTCTACATAGAGTGTCGCCACACGTATTTTACCAGGACAATAATGATCAGCACATTATGAGTTTTCTAATGATACCTCACAAGGTGTACTTTGTACAAATACTCCAGGGTAACGGTCTGCATTGGAGCTGAATCAGCCCATTCTGCTGCATTGCCAGCTCAGGGAATATTCCATGGCAGGTGCGTGCGCCATCCAATCCCCTGTCACCTGGGCTGATCTGGGAGCCAGGAGTTCCAGCCTCACCTCTCCTGACTGCCATCTATTGATTTATTTCTATTTCAGTAGTAACCAAGAAGGCACCGATTTCAGCAGCAATAAAGTATCTGTTCAGCTGGAACTTGGCCAGCCATGCACCTACAGAGAGTCATTTCTGCCCCTTAACATTACAGGGAGCACATCTCCATCCCCCCACCCCCACCCCGACTGTGTGCTTGCAAATGTCACCACATGCTGGCTATTTCAGACCAGGGGTGGGAGCAAGGTCCAGAGCCCAGGAGCCCCCACAGAAAACGCCCAGACAGCCACCCCTTTTTTCATTTATGTTAATATTTCTGTACACTTCACTAAGTCCTCAAACCCCACCCTAAAAGAGAGGTTAGGAAAGGGCACTTCAGGCAGAGTTGGGAACAGAATCCAAGTTTCTAATCTAACGGTGGGGGTGGGGGTGTGACATTATGGCTGTATGTACCGGAATTTGTCCAGGTTTTAAAATTATTATTACTAAATAGGTTTATTTCATTCACTCAGGGAGAGAACAGCCTTCAAATGAGGTTTAACAGTTAAAATCTGTTCTAATTTGCCAGTTATGGTGTGACACGCAGCAAAGTCGAAGTGTGTCACATGGCAGCCATTTGTCACACATTTTGATTTCTGGTGTCACGTCACACCAGGTCTGAGTGTTGAAGTCTGGTGGAAGGGATCCAGTAAAGGAGGGGGGCTCTCATTCAGAGAGGGCAGGGGAGAGCAGGGCAGAGGAAAGCTAGAGGAGACCAATTGCCTTGGCTCCTGTACCTCCCCTTTGAGTTCTTGGGGGCCGTGCCAATCCTTGTCCTCCAGGCTGTTGGGAAATCCTGTACCAGGTCAGCTTGTATTCAGCAGAGGGTAAATTAAGAGCCCTCATTCCAAACAGTGATGATTAAAGGTTGCTCCAGAGTCCAGCCTCATAGTCCCCTGAGATATTAGCTCCATGAAACACTCCAAAGAGCAGGCTTCTCCCAGAGGATGATTGTGCTTAATAATTAAGCAGGGCAGTGCACATATCCTTCCCCTGGCCCAGAGCCTGCTGCTTGCACAGAGGACCCAGGCCAGAGATGCTAATCAGTGCCTGGGTACAAAGCTGCCTGCTTTCCCAACAGGGGTGTGACAGTGCCTGAATGCAAGGGCTGAAGCACCAATCCAGAAGGGCTGCAACATCCTTTTCCTTTTCCCTTTTAAAATCTGCCCATGATTGCAGGTTCCGTGTTTGCTCTTGGGGCCTCTCCTAATGGAGCAGCGGCTTCCCAGCTTGTCTGGGATGCTGAGCTTTCTCACTGCAGTGAAGGAGCCCCAGTAGAAATGTCCTGGGGTGGCTCAGCCATTGTCATGCTCCCCTGCACCCACCCCCAGTGGTGACAGCACAAGGCCCTTGGGATCATGCCCAGCTAGGCGCTGCCTGGGGTGGAGGCACAGGCTGAGCAGCCACAGATGACCCTCTGCATTCGCTGTGCCATGAAGACAATCCCCATGTTCGCAGGTGCTGAGGGTGCTGGCAGGGGATGAGAGGGGCTATGTATCAGTCAGTGCATAGTGAGATGCTTCCACTGGCTGTATGAGAGGGAGAAGAGACTCCCTTGGTTATTGACTGGCCTTCAATATAGCTGAACAACCAGAACCAAGGAGAGGTACAAAAAGTGTCCACTCCCCTTGGTGATGCATCATAGGGGTCGTGTTTGCAGCATGGGTTGGTCACATTCAGTCCAAGGATGTCTCCATCTGTTTGCTAGAAAGTCCAAGTCTAATTGGGACATTACTCTGAGGATATTAGTCTCTGTTTAGGGCTAGGGTTGCCCGGTGTCCGGTTTTCGACCGTTAAAAGTCCGGTCGGTGGTGCAGCAGGGGCCCAGGGCTAAGGCAGGCTCCCTGCCTACCCTAGCACCATGCGACTCCCGAAAGCAGCGCCAGGTCCCTGCATCCCCTAGACATATGGGCGGCCAGGGAGGCTTCATGCTCCAGCCCTGAGTGCTGGTGCCTTTGCCAGGAACCATGACCAATGGGAGCTGCAGGGGCGGAGGCTGCAGACACCGAGGGCAGTACATGGAGCCTCCCTGGCCACCCATGCGCCTAGGGGCTGCAGGGACCTAGTGGCCGCTTCCTGGGAGCCACAGTAAGTGCTGCTGGGACTCTGCCCCCCCCCCCAACACCCCAACACCCTGCTCCAGCCCAGAGTCCCCCCCTGCACCCAAACTCCCTCGCGGAGCCCGCACTCCCCCAACACTGCAACACCCGGTCCCAGCCCTGAACCCCATCCTGCACCCCAAGCCCCGCACTCCCCGCCCCACCCCACCCCAGAGCCCACACCCTCAGCCAGAGTCTGCACCCGCTCCTGCACTCTGAACCCCTAGCCCAGAGCCCCCTCCTGCATCCCAAACCCCTCATCCCCGGCCCCACCCCAGAGCCTGCACCCCCAGCCAGGGGCCTCACCCTCCTCCCGCACCCCAACCCCCTGCCCCAGCCCGGAGCTCTCTCCCACACCCTGAACCCCTCATTTCTGGCCCCACAAGGAGCCCACATGTGGGCAGCGGGTATAACAGGCAAGGCCTACCACAGCTGTCCCTGCCACCCGAAACCTGGACCGTGGTGTCCCCCTCCTCCCCTCCCTGCTCTGACCCTTCCCCAAGGCTCCCACAGCTTGCTGCTGCTGCCTGGAGTCTTCCTCCTCTCCTCTCCTCCACCCCCCTCGGAGGTCCCCGCAGCTTCTGGCCCTGCGGGGCGCGGGGGGTGTGTGTGTGTGGGGGGGGTGTACGAGAATGCGAGCGGGGAGTCAGTGGCAGACGGGGGAGGGGGCAGTGAGGAGGCGAACGGAACTTTACACAGTGAAAAACCTAGTAGCAGAGATCACGGAACCTGTTAAAGAGCCATTAAAGTGGTAATGAAGCCATTTAACAGACATATGCCAACGCCCAGGAAGCCTTTGGCCACATTCGCTGGCTTTTCTATTGTAGGAAAATGTGTTATTGGGGTTAAAAACAGCTTCCAAATGAGGACCCTTCAGTTAGTCTCTGTACCCGGAAGAAGTAACTGCTGACCTGGCTCAGGGAGGAGCTGACAGAGCCAGTGAGTTTATTTGTTGATCTAGTCGTTTTATTCAAACCCAGTTTAAGTAAACGAGTCTGGCAGGGAACTCTGTGTAAGAAAGGTGATTAAACTACTGCCTTAATGCAGGCTGTCAGTGACAAGCACTTTTGCAAAAGGAGAGATTAGGCATCCGGTTGGCGCAGGTAGCCTGGCTTTCTGTCTCTCTCTATACAGCATACACAGAACTCCCTGCCACGCAGAGGAAAATCGATCTAGCAATTCAGCTACACCTGTTGCCTGTTCAGTTCCCTTGGGGAATGTTATTAGTGCTTTAAGGTGAAAAGGGGAGAGGGGACAGCAGCAGGGTGAGTGACTATAACAGGTTCAAAAAAGAACTAGATAAGTTCATGGAGGGTAGGTCCATCAATGGCTATTAGNTTCAAAAAAGAACTAGATAAGTTCATGGAGGATAGGTCCATCAATGGCTATTAGCAGGATGAGCAGGGATGGTGTCCTTAGCCTCTGTTTGCCAGAAGCTGGGAATAGGCGACAGGAGATGGATCACTTGTTGATTACCTGTTCTGTTCATTCCCTCTGGGGCACCCGGCATTGGCCACTGTTGGAAGACAGGATCCTGGGCTAGATGGACCTTTGGTCTGACCTAGTATGGCCGTCCTTAGGTTCTTATGTTATGTTCTTATGTGAGGAGGCGAGGGGCGAGCCAGCTGCACAGCAGGTGGTGGTGGGGGGGGTGTCAGGGTGGGCGGGGAAAGGCTCTGGCTGGGGAGAGTGAGGAGGCGAGCAGCAGGGGAGGAGGTGAGCGGAGGTGGGGATCTTGGGGAGGAGAAGAGGTGAGTGGCGAGTCAGTGGTGGTTGGGGGCGGGGCCGCCTGGGGCAGAGCAGGGTGGAGTGTGGGCAGGGCTGTGGGCGGAAAATTCAGGACAACGAGCTCGCCTCGCCCAGGGAAAGTTTCACCCACCGCCCATGAGCCCACATCCCCTCCTGCACGCCGAACCCCTAGCCCAGAGCCCTCTCCCGCACCCTAAACCCCTCATCCCTGGCCCCATCCCAGAGCCCGCACCCCCAGCCAGAGCCCTCACCCCCCTCCCACACCCCAACCCCCTGCCCCAGCCTGGTGAAAGTGAGCATGGGTGGGGAGAGCGAGCGATGGAGGGACTCGGGATGGAGCGAGTGGGCGGGGCCTTTGAAAAGGGGCGGGACAGGGACGGGTCCTCGAGGAAGGGGCGGGACAGGGGTGTTCGGATTTGTGCTATTATAAAGTTGGCAACCCTATTTAGGGTCTGTCTCCCAAAGGACTGCTGCTTCTGCAAAGATCCCCCTCCACCTAAACCAAAATTGAACCAGATTGCTGGCACTCAGAATTAAAAAGTTCATAGAGCAGTTTTTAAACTAAGGGCTGGGGGAAAGCCGACAGGTGCAGAGGAGCACGTGGTTCAGACAAAGACATCCCTTGGAGAGGATCTATTCATGGAGATTCTCTATGTCCTAGTAAGGAGGAGAGGATGGAAGATGATAAAATACAGGTAGAATCTGATGAGAAACAATCAAATGAAAAAAAGTCCCATTCAATTACATCACGTAATGGCAGACAGCTAAAAAGTGACAAGTTTTTAAAGTGCTTATATACCAATGCTAGAAGTCTAAATAATAAGATGGGTGAACTAGAGTGCCTCGTATTAAATGAGGATATTGATATAATAGGCATCACAGAAACTTGATGGAATATTATTATGGAGATATACCTATCTCATAGAGCTGGAAGGGACCCTGAAGGATCATCGAGTCCAGCCCCCTGCCTTCACTAGCAGGACCAATTTTGCCCCAGATCCCTAAGTGGCCCCCTCAAGGATTGAACTCACAACCCTGGGTTTAGCAGGCCAATGCTCAAACCACTGAGCTATCCCCCCCCCCGGATAATTAATGGGACAAAGTAATACCAGGGTACAAAATGTAGTAAGTGAAGGCCCTGATAAAGGCCCAGTATGAGGCCTGAGGCCTGAACTGAAGTAATGGTCAAGACTTTGCTAAGCATAAAGCAAAGTTAAGCTGTGAGCTAGAGGCAGGCCCTGCTCACAGAAGTTGGCAAGAAAAGGGCTAATGCTGCAAGAAGATACATACCTAAAAGGTACAGAACACTAGGTATCAGAATGTAGACATTCCACACAGATAACATGGAACAGGTCGACCCATCCCAATGACAGGGGCGAAAGGGTAAAATAATGGATAGAGTTGTTTTGATCGAACCAATCTGTACAAGGTGAGAGGCGGCACCTTACTACGTAGAGGGGTTGTACCTTGCTGCGTAGAAGGGTGGCACCTCAATACGTCAGGAGTGATGTGTAACTTGTTTGTACCTGTGTATAAGAATGTATCCCTGGGGCGGTGGCTTTGACCAGCCGAGGGGGCAGTGGAAAGTCCCGCCACTGACTGAGCTGGGTCCATTGCCAAGAGGCACTTTCTCGTAGTATGCCCTGAGTTAGGCTAAGAAACCTACAGGGAACTGCAATTGTGTCCGAGGTCGCAATAAACCTACTCGACGTAGCTTTGCATCTTACTGGACTCTGTGGTTATTGGGGGTTCTCGTCGGGTCTGCTGTGCCAGCGATCTGCAGAGCTGGGGCAGCACACAGAGGGAACACAC